>KV424459.1:600000-792520 GCA_001632445.1 Peniophora sp. CONT
GGTGGGAGCTTAGGGACAGCTATAGCCTTCGGTGGCTGGACAGCATTGGAAGGGGCTGCGGGTGCAGCTTGGGGAGGCGCTGGTCGAGGAGGCGCGGGAGGTAAGCGCGAAGGACCCGCGGAGCCGTTGGCAGTGACGTGCGAGGGAATTGCGTGGCCATTCGCGGCGGGTGGCTTAGGTGGTAGCGCAGAACGACCACCTGTCGGCGGCGACACGCGACGTACACGAGGCGGGGCAAGAAGGAGAGGTTGGTCGAGAATGAGATGAAGATGGCCGCGCAGATGAAGGGTCTCGTCGATGACCGCGATGGCTTTAACCTGTAACGGTCTCCGTCAATATCAAATGACAGTAAGGTTCATGATAGAGGCGTACTCGGTCCTCGTACGGCTCGTCAGATGACTCGAAGAGTATGCGGCGATACTCTGCAAGGTTTTCTGAGATATCTGCCATCAAGCACGGTCCTGGATGGCTCTTGCCACACAGACCGCAATGATCATCGTCTTCAACCTCCACAGCACGCGTCTTGCCCACGTCCCTCTTCGTCGGCTCCTTCAGCTTGAACTCTTCCGATGTATCACTATCCGAGTCCTCGACGATGGGCGAAGGGTGAGTCGAGAAGTCGTCGTCAGAGTCCGAGTCGGACGAGCGCTTCTTCCCCTTGCCCTTAGGCTTAGTAGGCGTGTCGCCGAAGTGGAAAGAGTGCTAGAGAACCGCATCAGAAATATGATCGAGTAGCAGTCTCGGGAACGTACCTGTGGTTTGAGAGCAGCGACCGCAGCAGCGGCAGCGCGACGAGCTCCGCGACCAGACACTTGCGCCACCTCGGCCTCCTTATTCTTCTCTGCAAGACGCTGTAGCGTCAGCGCCCACGAGTCCGACT
Source organism: Peniophora sp. CONT (assembly GCA_001632445.1). NCBI lineage: Eukaryota > Fungi > Basidiomycota > Agaricomycetes > Russulales > Peniophoraceae > Peniophora > Peniophora sp. CONT. Next base: position 600,881 of record KV424459.1, read on the forward strand.
CCTCGGGCTTCTCTGAGACGTCATCCGGGAACTCTTCAAGAGCGTCCTTGTCCGCCGTCCAGATCTTGGCGAAAGAGAAAGCAGCGTTGGCGGCACCGCCGCTGGCGCTACCTCCGCTCTCCTCCGTGGTCTCCTCGCTCTCTGTCCGCTCGATGAGAGCATCAAGATCGTGATCGTTGTCTAAACGGCGTCAGGATCAATATTGACGCAGAAGGTAAAAGCACGCACAAACAATCTCGCGGGACTCTTGCCCGCCCTCCTCGAATAACGTCTTCGCACCGTAGGTCAGGATAGACTGTACATCCGCGCCACCCTCCTCGTCGTCCATCTTCTGCACGATAAGATGATCAAGGACGAGTTTCTTCTTGCCAGTCTGGATGATGCGCTCTGTGTTCAAGGTGAGCCGAGCATCACGACAGTAACACTGACTATAGACTTACCCTCGGCAGTGTCCTTCGCCATAAGCTTGTAGACAGCGACAGGCTTCTTTTGACCGAATCTGTGCGCACGAGCGATCGCCTGGAGATCTTGATGGGGGTTGAAGTCAGGATCGAAGATAATAACCGTGTCAGCGCTCCAGAGGTTGATCCCGACACCGCCAGCGCGAGTAGTGAGCAGGTATATAAAGACGTCGGAGTCTTGCCTGTTGAATTCGTCCATACCCTTTTGCCTGTCTGCTTGCTTGGTGTTGCCGTCCTATATCGTATGATGAATATCTGGTCGACAATGTACACAGCGTGAGAGTACTGACCAGACGCAGATACTTGTACCTCTCTCCGAGCAGGAAGTCCTCGATGATGTCCAACGCGATGACGAACTGACTGAAGAGCAGGATACGATGGCCTCTAGCCTTGAGTTTCGGCAGAAGACTATGAAGTAAGCGCAATTTCGAACTCGCGCCAATGAGTCGCTCGTGTGCCTCTTGGAGAGGAAGGCCCCGCGGTTCGATATCTTGGCTGAGCAAGTACGGGTGCTGTATGACCTTCCGCAACTGCATGAGCATGTTGTTCATGTTCGCCCTCGATGCCGCGGCAGTGCTGTTTCTGGTGGACGTTGCTTGGAGCGTCTGGGTAAGGCTCATTAGGACGTTGACGTTCTTACCTGCGCCAATATTCAGCTCAATGAACAGTATACATTGGTAGGAGGACGCACTCAAAATTCCCTTGTACATTTCCCTCTGTAACGCTGAGAGTGAGACAGGTACGATGACCTCGTTCTTCGGCGGGAGCTGAAGGACCTCTGACTTGATGCGCCGAAGGAAATACGGGCGGAGCTTGGTGTGCAATTCCTTGATGAGATCTTCCGTAAGCTCAGTGTACTCCTTCTCAAGCGCCTCTAGATCGGACCACTTGTCGGGGTCTTGAGATATATGTGAGTACGAAGGCAAGTTATCGTAACCGAGCGGGTCATACCGAGGAAGTTCATCAAATTGAAGAGCTCGCGGATATTGTTGTTCAACGGCGTCTAGATGAGATGTCAATAAAATGAAGGATCTATCAAGATGGATACTGACGCCAGTCATGATAATTCGATGCAGAACGGTCAAGTCGTTGAGCTTCTTGAATAGCAAGCTGTTGTCATTGTTCACTGGGCGACGGGTCAGAAGGACACATGGGCGTAAAGAGCAAAGGACTTACATCGCTGGCCCTCGTCGATGATCAAGCACTCCCAACGCGGCACAGACTTGAATACGGGCCCAAAGTCCTTCTGATTCGTGATGGTGTTGTACGTCGTAACAAGCACATGGAACTTGGCACCTGTCGTACCCTCCAGAACGTTCGTATGTTTCAGCTCATACTTCTTGATGATCTCGCGCGACTTGGCCTCGCCGTAAAAAGGAGCAACGCGGAGCTTAGGTGCCCAACGGCTGAACTCGCGCACCCAGTTCGTGATGGTCGAGTTCGGGACGACGACGAGTACGGGCGCGGCGTCCATAAGCTTAATGATGTTGCCGACGAACGTACATATCTGGACCGTCTTGCCCTGCACACAAAACGTGAGCTTAGCGCAAGTCAAGCTCGACGTTGCCAATAAAACTTACAAGTCCCATCTCGTCCGCCAAAATACATGGCTGCTTTCGCCACCAATTGTCGCATAACCAGTCAAAGCCATCACGTTGAAAAGGCATGAGCTTGAGCTCCGCAGACTGCCCTAACTGCGGCTGCGAATCCTCGCCCTTAATCGTCAATGAAAACCTACGGCGATACTCGTCTGGGTGGCGACTATCGATCTTGGTGAGGTGCTCCCGGGTGTTATTAACGTGTACGTCTCTGGAGTCTAGGAGACGCCTGAAAGCTATCTCGAAGGCACCGTACCCGGGCTCGCCGCGACGAGGCGGTGAGTCCCAGCTCGCTGCAAAGGTTGTCAGAGTCAAATTGATGCGACGCTAGATGAAGATGAAGACTTACCCTCGTCGTATCCAAGGTCGTCCCACTTGATATAGGCCCAAACGACCCTCTCGATATCCTCCATGACAATATCATCATCCGTCCTATCCACCCTCTCCTCGATCGTCTCAAGGTAACTATCATCAGGCTTATCGCCCCACTCAAAAGCTCTATCCCAGTCCATCTGTGCATCGTCGTCCAAGGGCTCCTCCTCCTCCTCGTCCGAGCTGTCAACACGCTTCGTGGTCTTCTTGCCCTTGCCCTTCGGTTTTGACTTCTGGTGGGTGCGGAAGAAACGGACGTCGAGTACGCGGTCCACGGTCTTCCACGCGGGCGGGATACGACGTTCTGCATCGGGAGACGCGTCGAAAGGGTTACGGTGTCGATGTTCGTCTTCGGGACGCACTGACGAGTCGCGTGAGCCATCGGCGACCGCGCCCACGCCGCCTTCAGCCACATCGTTCGCTTCATGGTCTGGCGTGACCGGAACCTTCAGCAGCTCGATCCTCGGGCCCGTCGCAAGGAAGCTGCGAAGGAGACCGCTATGCGTTGTCGCGAGCCAGCCATGGGGAACCCATGTTACGCGCCTGTAACTACGATCCTGCCACTTGATAAGGTACTTGCGGGGAAGCATGGTCTTCGGCGATGGAGCCTGGCCCGGAGGAAGCACTGGCTGAGGCGCGTTGTCCGGGAAAGCCTTCCAGGCGAGAATCTTCTCAACCTTGTCCTTGTACGAGGCGCAGTCATCGCAGTTCCATTGATAGTCGCCTGGCGTTTTCTGGTAGTGCTCTGCCAGCTCGGCACGATCGCCCGTGTACTTCGACGGGTCAATATCCCAACCGTCGGGAACGGGCATACAACCCTATGCACCTCTTGTGAGCCGGCCGAAAGTGGATGTTTCGCAAGTGAAAGGAACATACATAATGCGACACTCTCTTGCAAGTCTTGCAGCGGAAGAGGAGTTCCTGCGTCGACAAGTCATCCGCAGTTTCTTTGCCTTTACCCGTCTCCTCGCTGGGTGCTTCACCAGAATCACCAGCAGGCGTCGAAGCCTTCTCGCCACTTCCGTGCTGGTCCGCCTCGATGGCAATCTTCTCGCAGCTCATGCAAAAGTCGCCCTTCATGCACATAGAGCAAAGGAACTCGGTGGTCGAGTCAACATCCAGCTCCTTGCGCTTGGGTGGGTCGCTATCCATAGGCTCATCGCCATCTTCTATAGCCTTAGCTCGCGCTGCCTCCCAATCCTGTTTCTCCTTGTCGCGGATAGCCTTCAGAATCTCTTGACGTTGCGTGGATGCCAGGCAGGCCCAATGTGCCGACAGAGGACATTTCAAGCTGTGACAACCAGTCAGAGATATGTTCGAAGAATTTAGCGCGCATACATACCATCGGACCCAACCACCAAGCTCCCCGGTTTGCTGAACGAACTCCTCTTCGTCATCGCTTTGATTCTTCTTCTTACGTCCCGGTTTCCGCTTCTCCTTAAGCAGCATCAAATGCGTCGGCGGACGCGCGCACTTCTCACAGACATCTCTATGTGTGCGGAGGGCGGCCGTCGACACATCTTCGCCCGGGTCATAGTCGAGATCTGCGACAGGCCGCACACGACCGTACGCCGGGCGCACACCCTTGCGCCTGACGGGTGCCTTCAGCTTCTTCACCGCGCCGCCCTTGGCCTTGGGCTTTGCGCGATAATCTCCGTCGTCGTCCTCATCGTCCTCATCCTCGTACGCATCGTCAAGGTTCGGGCGCGCGGTCTTGCGGGACCGAGTCGAGCGACGCGTCGACGGTGCAGGTTCGTAGTCATCCTCCTCCTCCTCATCTTCGTCGTACCGTTTCCGCGTCGTCCGACGTGAGCCCCGCGTAGGCGCCGGCTTGTCGGCGGTGCGAGTAGACCGACGGGTGCCCGAAGCGGCCTTCCGACTGGGACGCGAGCCATACGCGTCGCTCTCCGCATCATCCTCTTCCTCGTCTGAGCCCTCTTCGGGAACATCCTGGTCCCACTCCTCACCCTCGTCCACCTCCTCGTCTTCCTCCTCAGAATCGACCTGCATGGGCTCCTCCTTGCTCGATCCAGCAGCGGCCGAAGAGCGCGCCTTCTGAGAAATCTTCAGCTTGACCTTTACGCGCGAGTCCGGGTGAACGTAGCCCGCAGTTGGGTCGAAAGGCGCGAGCTTTCCGCGATTTTTCTTGAGTTCTAGGGGGTGCACTTAGCCGCACGGTCGGAATGAACGCAGTAAAATACTTACTGTAATCTGAGACCAGCTCGGGATAGTCCTTCTCAAGCTGAGGCGCTAAGAACTATATAAAAGACGCGTTAAAACGCGTCGGTTGTAGGCTGACAAAAGCGCGTACTTTGTGGGCGATGCCGTCGACGTACTTGGCGAAGTAATACAAGCTGTCGCCATCGTCGTACTCGCCGACTATCTCCTGAGGCTCTAGTCCTTCTTGGGCATCCTCGTCCATAGGGCTGCTGGCCTTTGCACGGCGACTGCCAGACATATTAGAATGCTCTACGTGGGCGCTTCGGCGCGTTGAAGTAGCTGGAGCGCGAGAAAAACGCGGTTCTTTGCGCGAGCCCGAGTAAAATGAGGAAGGGTCTACTGCAGCTTCTGAGCTTCCACGCGAGCCAGAAGACATACAACCCTTTAGGGTCACGTAGTGAGGGTAAGCGACCAAGAGACGCGTTGAACAGTCCGACGCGGCGCCGAAGTGACAGTGAAGGTTACGGGAAGCCGGGCCGGGTGGCCGAGTGTAATGTCCGTGTTTGACTTGAAATCAAAGAGAAGTGTTCAGCGTCCTGCCATGTCCAGGCAGCCCTACCCTTCATCCTCGGCCTCCCGCAGACCCTCAAACTCTGGAACACGCCCCCTGGTAATCGGCAGGCCGACTCGTCCCACCACACCCACATCAAACGGCTCGGTCCCGCAACCGCTGCACGCCTCGCCGTCCAACGCGCCTTCGCGTCCGGACAGATCTGCATATCGTGCACCACGGCCACCTGCTGATTATCCTGGCTCGGATTCGGGCTCTTACTCGCGACCGCCTAGAGAGCTGCGTGATCGTGACAGACAGGACAGCGTCAGCACTACACGCTCCGATGCATCCCTGCCTTACCCCAGTCAACGCAACGGCGGCCCTTCCATAACTACGACCGGTGTCCGGCCTCCGCGGAATAGGCCAAACCGCTCTGGGACTGTCGGAACTGTCTCGTCTGATGGTGATGGGGAGTCTCCCGCTTCACTCGGCAATGTGCTTTCCGCATTTGCGAGTAAGACTCGGAAGAAGACTTTGGATGATGAGGAGTGGGAGAGGATGCGGCAGGAAGAGCTCGAAGCGGAGCAGAGGAGGCAGCAGAGAATAAGGGATAAAGTGCCAGGGCGTAGGACAAACGGCCGAGCGAAAGCAGGAGACATCGATGGTTTGTCTTATGCCGTGCACTACCTGTGGCGAACAGCAGCTTAATTGTTCTATGTAGCTATCTTGGACGAAATCAAGGACGAATGGGCATTTGTTACCGATCCAGATGTGAGCTCATGTGCAGCGATGCGCTCGTGTACTTCATTGAGGCCTTGTCGTACCAGTTCAATCCGGTGGAACTCGCTCTGCAACTCCTCGACGATGCATCTTCAGGGCAGGGCATGGCTTCATTTCGACAAACGAAGAAGATGCTCTCGCATGCGCTCAAGGGCTCCGTTGATAGTATGTGGCGCGCACACGACCACATAAACAATGTCTTACATTCACTGCAGAGCACTACCAGGCGTTCGCGGCTGCGCTTCCCCATCACGGATCGCTTGTCACACACTTGACTACGACGCAGAGCCATATCAAAGATGCCCGAACTGCGCTACAAGAGACGAAGGATGCACTTGGCAACAAGCGCTCGGACCTAGTACAACTTTGGACCCGGAGTCAAACACTGGAAGAGATGCTTCGTATCCTGGACCAAATGTACGTGTGTTCAAAATAATATATATGCATCAACTAATGCGCCTCACCAGCGAGCGTCTTAAGCTGGTTCCTGACGTACTCGAGAGCTTGATGTCAGAAAAGCGTCTATTGCAGGCTTCTATACTACTTGTCAGGAGTCTCAAGACCATCAACAAGCAGGACATGCTCGACATCGGCGCCGTCGCTGATCTGCGCAGTTACCTTGTTGGACAAGAGTCGGTGCGCAGAACTACCGGCATTATCTTACCTGTCTCTCACGCTCCTAATGCACAGGCACTACGCGACATTCTCATTGACGAACTCCACAGCCATCTATACCTTAAGTCCTTCTGGTGTGAGAACCGGTGGGCGCCCTATACCCACAACCAGCAGTCACGTATGCACCTACATTGCCAGATCTACCTATACTAACTACGCATATAGTCCCTACCGTCGACTTCGAGGAGCTCCCATTACCATCTAACTTCCAGCGACCGCCAACACCAACTACGTCTGCAAACTCACAGGGAGATGCACTGAAGTCTTCCCGTCTGACCCTCTACATCCATGACCTCACCCTCCGTCCCAATGACACACCACACGGGCTGAACGAAGCTGGCTTGAACGATTCAATAAACCCGAACGGCCTATCAGCTAGTTCATCTGCCGCAAACCTAGGCGCGAGTGTCACTTCGACATCGATGCAAACAATGGCCCTCGACCCCGGTGACGCTCCGGACGTAAACCCCGAGACCGACTCGTTCGCCTACATCGAGACGTTGCTGGAGTCCTTGGCTGTCCTTGGGAAGCTCGGTAGCGGTCTGGATGTGGTCGCACAACGATTACCGAACGAGGTGTTCTCGCTCATCGAAGGAACAGTAGATGAAGTCGGCGAGCGCTTGGAATACGGCCGCAGGGCATCAACGAACCTCAGCAGCCTCGTCTCAGGCGCGGTTACCCAACCACACACGACATATGTGTTTGCATCACAAACTGGGATGGGCACGAGCTCAGAGATACCTGGTGGCGGCCTGGGCCGTGCGAAGGGACAGGGCTTTGCCACCTCTCGGCTACGGCTCACTGCTTTGGAGTCCTCGTCGAAGCAGGTCGACCATGAGATCTTGCGAGATTTGTTCTGGACTGTGTACTCGAAGCTAGACGCCGTATTACAGGGCCTTCGGGTAGTGTCTGAAGTCGCTAATCGTATTGGATCGCGGCGAGACTTTCACGACTCGTCTGGTGCGAAACCGGGCTCCTTGTTTCCGCTCTCGGAGTTGTGGATACCAATACAGGCCGAGGTATGGGTTCATTGCCTCAGGCTATCATCAGTAGAGTCTAATAGTCTTCGCAGGTTCGAACGTTACTATACGACTATGTGACCGACGAGGAGCAAGGTCGTATCTCCGGCCGCAACCCCATTGCCTCCATCAACGACGTCCTTCGTGAAGGTCGCTTCAACCGAGACAAGTCCAAGGTATGTCCGCGCTCCTGCTCCACGTCTATCACCACGAGTCTGACGACAATGGCGGGCAGCACGTCTTCCGTTTCGCCGACACGGACGTCAAGCTCTCCAACAAGACTCTTCGTCCGCACGAAGACGAACTCACACGCGTGCTCCGCGATACCGTGCCAGGTCTCGTGCAGGGTTCAACAGAAACCTCGGTGCAAGCGACTCTGTCTTCTGTCGGTACAGATGAACGCCTACTCGGGATCGAGCAGCACCATCGTCTTCTCATCAAGCCGGATGCTTTCCACGTCAGCGTGCTTTTCCAGCCTATGTTATCTTTCTTGGAGCGTGTGTCCGCGATTCTGCCGTCCGGATTTGAGTCAGCACGGGCATCGCGGGCTGTTATGGAGGAGTTCGTGTTGGACGTTTATCTTCCTCAGCTGGAGGAGAAGGTCTCTGCGCTATTCCATGGCGCGGTGAGCGGTAAGACAATGTTGACAAGTATTTGTCTCATTTCTCACGGTTGAATATTAAGGACCCGAGGCTTTCCAGCCAGATCCTGCTTCATCCTGGCTATCCAAGGAACCGCTCGTTCATGTGAGTCTGCTTGAGTGCTCACACCACCGTACGGTACTGACTTTTCTATGCAGGCTAGTACACAACTTATGGCGCTCATCAACTCGCTTTGCACGATGCTCATGACCTCTCCCTTCCATCGGGACAACTACGCTCGTTTCATCCTCACCGTCATCATTCAGTTCTACCAGCGTTGCAGCGACCGCTTCCAGGCTTTGGTGGCTACTGGTGAGGCACAACTTCTGGGGCCAGACACGCGGATCGCGATCGCAGCGCAATGGGCCCAGAATACCGAAATGATCACCACATTGTCCCAGCTGCTTGACTGCCCGGTAAGTAGGCTTTGCAGTATACAAAGGATAATTGACTCATTGATATCACAGCCTGAGGCGGACCTGAAGCGACGCGAGCTCTGCCATCAAGAGCGCAATGTCGAGACGAGCTTGCTCATTGACGGAGTCGTTGAAAAAGACGACCTCGTTCACCCGACACGAAACTTCGCTTCGCTCGGCCACCTATACCGCAGCGTCGTACGTTTTGTCACTCTTCAAGAGGACGTATTTTCTGACGTTGTCCCTTTGTAGACTTGGTTCGCCTCCGCACTCAGCCGCTTAAAAACGGACGCGGTTCCGGACGAAGCCAACCCGGGCTCTCCAATGACAGCCATCACCGCCACCACACCTTTCTTCCCCGCTGCACCACCACCTACATCTGCTGGTTCGACCTCCGACATCCAACTGCCGCTATCGCGCGAGATGGCCATGTGAGTCGGGTACTTTCGAGCGTTGTCAAGCTTATTTACACTGTTTAGGCGCTTCCAAGCCTTGCTCAAGACGTATGAACAGCTGGCTGAGTTCATCATCTATACGATGCGCATGGACGTCCGGGCGCGCATAATTCACTATCTGGACCTGGCCTCTCGTCATGTACGTGCAGTGTTGTCCCTTGACATATATGTGCTAACTGTATCACAGGGCAACTACTGTCCAGATCGTGAAGTTGGCGAGCCCGATCCTCACATCATTGATCTTAACCTGGAGCTTGCGGAACTTGATGACATTGTCGCTAGTACCGTCCCAACAACCGAGCAGCAGTACGTGATATCTGTTTACTTCATCGCCTTTTCTCATGTCCTATACAGCTTCATTTTCGACGGTGTCGGCCTGCTCATGGATGAACTCCTGGTGTCTACCGCTCGCAACATTCGCAAGCTCAATGCGAACGGGGTCAAGAAGATCTCGCGTAACATGTTGGCACTACAGCAATGCATCAAGACGATAGTACAGGACCCTCGTGACACGGAGTTCCGCCGTGCCAAACAATATTGGGCCTTGTTCGCGCTGAACCCTGCGGTATGCCTTCCAATCTTGGACCTCGCGCACGCCACTGAGACCATCTTCACAGGACATGCTGGACAAAGTCCGTCAGAAGCAGGCGTTCACTTTCGACGAGTACAAGGTCATGCTCGACCTTCAATGCGGTGTCGATCCAACACTGGGGGAGAAGTCGGCGTCGCAGGCGATGGACCGCAACTACAGCATGTATGTGATTGAACTACACGGATTGGAGCTGGAGGACAAGGCGGACGGTTCATAACATTCATCGGACATTGGGAACGCACTCCGGATATATACTATGTACTGCATCTCTTATCCTTTTACTGTCGCTTTATCCGCTTTCTTTGCCCTCTCAATCTCGCCGAAACCTTGCGGGAGCCATGCACGTTCTGTATCGTCCACTTCGGCCAATGGGTATTCACGCTCTTGGTGCCACGCTGCGTCATCCAGAGCCACAACGTACTTGCCCGTCCTGGTATACGTCAAAATGGGTATCTTGCCGAGCAGCTCGGCGTAACGACGTCGTATGAACCGACTAGGCGCAACGTCGGCCGATGTCGGAGCCATAGGCATTCCCTGGCGCCTCTCCGCGTCCTCATCGGCTGGTAGACTCTGTCGCTGTCTACGAGGTATTGGCGGTCGTCTGGCACGTGATGCACCTGCTAAAGTGATGACATCTTCGAGTAGCCCTTGTCCGGGGATCCCAATAGCCCGTGGAGGTTTGCGCTCGATCGACTTCGCCTTTGTGGAAAGCGCCGGTCCCTGGTCAATCGTCAGCTCGATGGGTGGATGCAACTTCTGCCAATTCTCCGTGAAAAAGCGCCACTTGATGTTCACTTCTCGTCGTTTGCTGAGGGGACCAAACAGTTGGTAGTCGGAGGAAGAGGGGTCGGCTCGAGCTGGCATCGTAGGAGGATTTACTAGCTGTTCGGGCTTTAATGGTTTGCCCTGACGACGTGAAGAGCCGCTCATGGACAAGGCAGCAAGCTCCGGAGAGTACACAGGCGGGTGAGACTTGTGTGCTGCTGGTATGATTCGAGGAGGTTTGGGTTGCGAAGGATCTGACAGTAGAGGCTGAGGATGCGTTCAGCGAGCAGATAGTGGATGTAGGTCTCAACAGAACCTTCATTATAGCATGCTTCAGAGGGCCCTTGCGGCCGTATGCCATATCTAAGACATACGCGAAGCACTCCCGATCACCTGTGTTTGCCATCTCAAGTCTCGCTACGTCCTTCAGTATGTGTTAGACTCTTTACAAAGAGTACAAACAAGGCGACGATACCTTTCGCACGCGTTTTAACTTCGTCCTTCGGAGAACGTCATCATCAGATGCAAGCAAACGCTTCACTTCGTCTTGACCGCGCAGCATCCAGAACTGCCTAGGAATACCGTTTCATGCATGATCTCTGTCATTTGAAAGTTCATATGCCTTACCTCAAATAGTGGTGAGGAAGACGAGCCGTCTGACGCAGGAAAGAGCGATACAAGGAGAAGACAGCCTCTCGGCTGACTTGTACAGGCATGACGAAGGTAATAATCCAGCAGGGACCTTTCCGTTTCTCGAAAGAAGCGCGCGTCTCAGATGTAGCTGCGAGAGTCCAACTTCGCAGCGACGCGCATTGGAATAACTGACGCACTTGAAGTCGAGCCTCAGAGTGGGAGCCGAATAGAGGCTGCCAGCGCCACGACGATCCTTGGCGCAGACGGCAACTCCCGCCTGATTCCCACAAGTGTTCTAGCGACATCCGTCGTCCGCACCTTTCGCTTCTGTCCTTCGACATGAGTCGATCGACTACGCCCTGCACCTTTCAGTCCCGCCCCATTATACAGTCAACTCCTTTCTCGTATGGCGTCTAATGACGCCTACGTGTAGACTGTCCGTGAAAGACCCGACTTGAGCACGATGTTGTTGCTTGACATGGAGCATCACGCGACTGGCTGTCGGCAGAGCCTGCTCAACCTCGGCTTCGAGTGCACTATGAGGGTCAGAGGACCACAGGACAGCATGCAGAGAAGCGCGGAACTTTTGTAGGATGTGGGAATGATCTCTCGACGGTGTGGCGATCGCTAAACCCGTTGACTTCTCGGGCTTTTGGATCGAGCTTGATTTCCAACGCTGGCATTTGATTGAGAGTGTATGCAGCATAAGCGCTAATTTTACTAATTTAGGACTGCCAAGTAGACCAGCATGGGAGGCAAGACGCCCCCAGTCGGATAATTTGCGGGCATGCATGCACATCACATTTGTGCCGGTCGTCATCGAAGTTAGTCCGGTCGGAAGAACGGGTTACGGTTACCTCTCCCTGCTATATAAGATGGGATAGATGCACCAACTCACCAGTACCCTAGTCCGCTAAAACGATGAAGTCCCTCAGTTTGTTCACAGTGTTGGCTGCTATACGCTTTGCGTCTGCGCAATCAGGCGTAAGCAGGTTTACTTCTTGCCCGGGAGTGACGTGGCATACTGAAGAAGTGTATAGCTTTACGGCCAGTGCGGAGGTACTGGCTGGTGTACGTGGATTATATCTACTAGATATGTCCTATACGTACTTGACTAACACGGATGTAGCGGGCTCTACGGCTTGCGTTTCGGGAAGTATCTGCACAAAGTTGAACGACTGTGGGGATTCCGTCTTTGTTGGGGTTGTCAAATATAATGGCTTACGTGTGCAATAGACTACTCGCAATGCTTGCCGGGAACAGCGACGCCAACTACCAGCGCGGTCGCGTCAGGCACCGCGACGGGCAGCGCCCCAAGCTCTACCGCGTCGAACCTCTCAGGTCTTCCCCGACTCGGAGGCGTGAATACTGCTGGTACGTCTGACAACGTAGTTTCTCGAACATGCATTACAATATCGTCTAGGATACGACTTCTCCGCGGCGACTGATGGGTCTTGTACGTCTTCGAACCTATGCCCGATCTGAGGAGTCTCTTTGCTGAATGCTAGTCACTAGTCGTGAATCAAGTGCAACCACCGCCTACCAGCCAGTACACACACTTTGCTGCTGAAGGCGCCAATCTCTTCCGCATACCATTTGGTACGCACGGGTGCGATTAGATCTGCTTAAGAGGTTCTCATGGTTTCCATAGCTTGGACTGAGATGACCGGAACGCCCGGCGGCAATATCGACCAAACGTTCTTCTCCCAGTACGACGCAACTGTTCAGTCAGCTTTGTCCTCTGGCAGCGGCGTATACGTGATTGTTGATGTGGTCAGTGCGCTTCAGTGTGCTCGGAAGACGAAATGACGGTCACAATCTAACATACTCCTGCAGCACAACTACGCTCGCTTCAATGGAGCGATCATCGGACAGGGTGGCCCAACCAATGACCAGTTCAACAGTCTCTGGACGCAACTTGCCAAGAAGTACGCTGGTAACTCGAGGATCATAGTAGGCACCTTTGAACAACTCCTCTCGGGTTTGCGCTAATCGAGATGCAAGTTCGGCATTATGAACGAGCCACACGACGTAGATGTTAACAGCTGGGTTTCCACTGTACAAGGCGTCGTCAACGCCATCCGCGCTGCTGGCGCTGACAACTTCCTCCTGCTTCCTGGTTCGAGCTGGGCTAGCGCCCAGGCTTTCCCCACCGAGGCAGGCCCCGGCCTCATCAAGGTGACAGACCCCCTTGGCAACAACAACAAGCTGATCTTCGACGTTCACAAATACCTGGATTCGGTGCGTCCCCGCAAGTTGTTGTGAAAACGTAACTGACCGATCGTAATAGGATAACTCCGGGACGCACGCTGACTGTGTCACGGTTCGTATACGCAGCTATACCAACTGACTGCCTTTCTGATGCCCTCCTTAGAACAACGTCGATGTTCTAACCACGCTTGTCAAGTTCTTGCAAGCCAACGGCAATCGTCAGGCTATTCTCTCTGAGACGGGAGGGGGGAACACCGCTTCCTGCGAGACAGAGTACGTCCAACTCTACCTCAGAAATATGAACCTGATGCTCATCCTTCTCAAGCCTCGGCCAGGAGCTCGCGTACGTGAAGGGCGCATTCCCGACCCTCCTTGGTTTCGCAGTATGGGGTGCGGGCTCCTTCGACAACACCTACGTGCTGGATATCTCCCCCAACAACGATGGAAGTGACCAGCCCCTTGTTACGCAAGCCAGTGAGTATCTCTGTAGCTGCATGCATGCACGCAACACACTAACATTCATGCAGTCAAGCCTTACTTCCCTTGATTCAAGTAGATAGAATTTGGCATCGTCTCGGGCTACTCGAACTCTCGCTGTGTAACTATGTAGCCATTGATAGTCATGACCGTGGTCTATGAGCAGACTGTAATCCGTAGAAGTTGTGTTACGTGTTGGGTCCATCAAGGACCTTCGTAGCGCCCTTGCATCCGCTTTTGCAGTAAGTCACGGTACCGCGTTTAAGCTGTTTTACGTTTTTTACGGTTTTGATCTTGCGGGAGTGTCTAATCTTCGACCTGTAACTCTGGCGCGAGTACTGTATAGCTACCAGAGATGTTACAACACCTATCTATAATGATTTAGATAAAAAGCGCGACAGGAGCTAGCTCAAACAGCGCAATTTCCTTGGCTTCTTCACGACGCGTGTGAGTGCGAGTGTGGCTCGGTTCCGCGATGAATCAGCCGCGCGCGGACGAAAAAGCGGAGCAAAGTAACTTGCCATCTACTTTCTTCTTGATCTTACAGAACACCGTTGTATCCTCGCGCGAGCATACAACTCAGCTTGAACCATGGTCTGTGATGAACCAGACAACCTTAGCCCTACTTGCTCAATATATGATAGCCTCCTCCTAAGGGCAAGAACCCAAATCCGAGCGGCCTTGGCCGTGCGATCATGAACCGTAGGGCTAAGGATGCCCGCACTCATCTAGAATCTGGAAACGTGTGTTTACTCTATACGCCACTCTTGACTTTGATTCTTATTCTCGTAGTATACTACCGACATCGAGTCCTCGCGTCTTGCCTCCGTTACGCAGGAGCGCGATTTAGAGGAGTTTTTGAGCACAGCGCAGCTAGCAGGAACCGACTTCACGGCTGGTAAGCCTACTCCTTGCTATTGCGAATGATTCGTTCGATCTTCATCTAGAGCGTCGCAATGTCAAGATCATCCAGTCCGGTCCCACTGTCGCGCACAACCCATATCTACTCTCCGAACAAGATGAGCGGGAGACCCTGAAGAAGCAAGGCGAGAATAAGCAACGGCTGCGCGTTCCCAGACGTCCCGCATGGACAAAGTCCATGACTCCCGCCCAATTGGAGAGACAGGAGAAGGACGCGTTCTTAGAATGGAGACGAGGCATCGCCGAGTGCGTTAACTCTTCGGTTTCTCTCTATCGTTACTAAGCTCTACAGGTTGCAGGAACGCGACAGTTTCTTGCTCACGCCGTTCGAGCGGAACTTGGAAGTCTGGCGGCAGTTGTGGCGCGTATTGGAACGCTCGCATCTCGTCGTTCAGATCGTCGATGCACGCAATCCCCTACGCTTCCGATGCGAGGACCTGGAGGCATATGTGCCAGATGTTGAGGGTGCTGAAGGCGAGAAGGGTACTGGAAAGGGTCTGCGAAAGAGTCTGCTCTTGATCAACAAGTCCGATTTGCTGACGGCGAAGCAACGGTGCGTATGGTTCTTGGGTTGCATGCTGTTACGCTCACATTCTCCGCAGCCAACAATGGGCAGACTACTTTGACGCTCAGGGTGTTGCTTATGCGTTCTTCTCTGCAGCAAATGCGACTGCGTTGCAGGAGGCCCGCAAGGAAGCGATCGAGGCTGCACGAGCTCAAGAGGAGATCGACAACGCTGCTGAAGGGGAGCTAGAGTCGGACTTTGAGGATGAAGATATGGACGTTGCAGATGCGCTTGCGTCTTCCTCTGGCCCTAACACTGCCCAAGACCCAGGGTCCGATTCTGGGTTAGGTGAAGATTCTGAGGGCTCCTCGTACAGCGACAGCGAAGAGTCCGTGCAACTGCCGGAGGTCGACCCTCTCGAGATTGCCGACCCTCGTATTAAGGTGCTTACGGTACTCGAGTTGGAGGATCTCTTTATACGATCAGCTCCTGATCTGTCGCGTACGTGCTTTTTGATGACCGGGATATCTGCGTGCTGACCACTCGACAGATTTCACGGACTCATCCGGCAATCACCCCACACGCCTTGTTGTTGGTCTTGTGGGATACCCCAACGTCGGCAAGTCCAGCACTATCAACTCTCTGCTCGGCGAGAAAAAGGTCTCTGTATCATCTACACCCGGAAAGACGAAACACTTCCAAACGATCCATCTAACTGAGCACATTGTTTTGTGCGATTGCCCGGGTCTCGTCTTTCCTCAGTTCGCGACGACTCGTGCCGATCTCGTCTGCGATGGCGTCTTGCCAATCGATCAATTGCGGGAGCATACTGGCCCTACTGCACTGGTCGTCAAACGCGTACCGAGGGACGTTATAGAGCTTACCTACGGTCTTGCCATCCGCGCTAAAGGTGTGGAAGAGGGCGGGGACGGGATGATCACGGCAGAGGATCTTCTTATCGCCTACGCTGGTATGTCTCGTCGCGTTGCCCTCTACATCTCAAAACTGATCTTGCTTCTCCAGTCGCGAGAGGTTTCTCTCGGTCCGGAATGGGCAATCCCGACGAAGCGCGTGCCGCGCGGTATATCCTCAAGGACTACGTCAACGCCAAACTCCTCTACTGTCATCCACCTCCCGGCACCGACGCGGACGCATTCAACGCAGAGACCCATGCTCATGCGCTATATAAGTACGCCGACAAGAAGCGCGCGCCCACGACCCACGTACGCAAGAATGCAGACACGTATGTGCCCGTGGAGATCCCTGTTGTCGATGGCCAGCCAGTGCAAGGCCATCGTTCGAAGGCTATCGATGACAAGTTCTTCGAGGACGGCACTGGTCTCTCCGCTCGCCCTTTCGTTAAGGGCGGCGAACAGTTTACGCGCGCTCGTCTCTACCCTCACCAGAACTCCGTTGCGGACGATGGTACCGCTGTCACGGGCAGGCGAGCACGTATCGCGTCCGTCTTAGCAAACGCAACCGACGCGCATCCCGGCAAGAAGCATCACAAAAAGGGGAAGCGCGTAAAGCAAAGGAGCGGGAAGGGGTACGACTGAGTGGTCGACATCTGTATGTTGTGTTTATGGTTTGTACACTGTATCTTGCTTGTCGGCCGTGCATATGTAGCGTTAGCATTTCTCAGCCAAAGAAGTCTGTCCGAATAGGTCCGAAAGTCCAAACTCCGCACGTGAGCGCGTTTCCGCGACGCGTCAGGTCGCGTCAGTCGAGCGCGTCGAGCGCGTCGCCTCGCGCTCTTTTCTCTTTAACCACCATTACCAACCGGTGTACCATTTTCCTCGCGTCCCAGCATCCCCCTCTTCTGTTCTCACTCTCCCTTTGATACACTGGGAACGCTGCGTCACGTCTACAGTCCGCCCTTGCATTTTGAACCCTCGTAGCCATGGCTGGTCTTCTCTGCGCCAGGCTTGTCGCCCAGCAAAAGGTGGATAACGTTCGGGAAGGTGCGTAGTGTCCCTTCACATAAATTATAACCGACTGACGCAATTGCTAGTCATCAATATCGAAATGAACAAGCAGGTCACTATCGGCCGCATCCGATCTGAATGGCGCGTCGTTCTCGATTAAATCTTAGGATTCCACCTGCTAAAATCTTCATAACAGCTCATATGTAATACCTCATATACATATATCTGCACTGCACTGCAAATTATACGCGTACGTTGTATCCGAGCACGCATATACCCGCCCTGACGACTCGCCAGTGTCGCCTCTGGAACGGGAGGCGTCATCGTGTCCTGCAAAGACGTATCTACAAACGGTATCTGGCTAAACGGGCATCACATCAACCGGGCTTCTGTAATTCTCATGGACGGCGACCTCATTCAGTTCCCCTCCGGCAAAGGTGCGTCCCAGGCAGGTTTCCGGCGATACCGCTCTGACGATTACCAGTGTTCGAGTGTCACCATGTGAAGAAGAACTATCAGGAGAAGCGCACTTTATTCGAGCCCACACCTCCTGCGCGCCCCGAGTCTAGAGTAAGAAGCTTACATTATCTCTTTCAATCGGCTGGCTCACTTTAGTTTCTTATCCAGAGCTTTGGCAACTATCTTGTGCTGTCACATACGCTCGGCAGTGGCGCATTTGCAACCGTTCACCTCGCCGTGGATACTCGCCAGAGGCGCCAAGTGGCTTGCAAGGTAATCAAGACGCGCGAGAACAGGAACGATCTCAGCGCGCTTATGAAGGAGGTTAACATCCTTCGACGACTCCAGCACGTACGTCGAGCGTAGTCGCCGCAGCCTTACGTTCTCGCTAATTCATGATTAGCCCAACATCAACTCCATCGTTGACATAGAGCAGCCAAGTGAAGAGGTGCCGTTTCTGTACGCTTTATTGAATTAGGTGCATGGTATCTGAGTCTTCACTGACTCCTGGTTCAGGAAGATATACCTGCAACTATGCACCGGCGGCGACTTGTTCTCCTTCATCATGTACCACACGGATACGCATAGACATATGCATCCTTCCGAAGCGCGCTTCATCATGTACCAGATTCTGCATGCCCTTGACTACCTACATGATCAACAGATTTGCCATCGCGGTACGTGTAGAATTCCCCTGCAAGTCATACATAATTCGCTGACCCAGTTGAGATACAGACATCAAGGCAAGCTTTCTTGAATATCTACATTCACCTTGCGCTGATGATGCCATAGCCGGAGAACGTGCTTCTCTACTCCCCAGGTCATTTCCCCCGCGTCCAACTCGCGGACTTTGGCCTCGCACGCGTCAGGGCCTTCCAGAGCACATTCAACGCCTGCGGAACCGTCTGCTATCTCCCACCCGAAGGCATACTGGCGCTTGACAAGCCTGATTGCAAGTACATCGGCAAGCCGGCAGATTGCTGGAGCGCGTACGTGCCCATCGTCTTCAGCACCTTAAACGTCGAGTCTGAACGCCGTCTCTTCGCAGGGGTCTGGTGCTCTTCATCATGCTCACCGGCCGCCATCCATATGACTCAGGTGTTAGCCTATCTGAGTCTATCACAGTACGCCCGCGACGCCTCAGCGCGGATGAAGACGGCGGATATGACTATGACGATGGAACCCAGCTCTCGCAGCGCACAGACAGCTACACCCGCGCGGATGACCGCACCAAGCAGCGCATCCTGCACAAGTCTATCGACTTCAACGAGTCGTATATATGGGATGAGGTTCCTGACGGTGCGTCCTTCCAAATTGCCCGCACGTCCTCGCATCTCTAAATTCTGCGTGAATGTACAGCTCGTGCGCTGGTCAAGGCACTGACAAAGTATGACTGGCAGCGTCGCGCAACAGTTTCACAGGCCCTCCAGGCGCGCTGGTTCGTCGACAACATGGTCGAGATCCGCCAGATGTACCAGCAGCGCGTGCTCGACTGAGTAGTCCGCGCGGCGTCTTGCGCACGAGGCACGGCCTCTCTTCTGTGTTTGCTGCTTTGGAGTCCGCTCAGTTAAGTTCCCCGTCTCGCTCTGATTGCCTCGGACTTCTCCGCTTTCCATTTGGCTCCCGTCCTCGGCCCCTCGGCCTGCTATCTCGCTCCCGCTCTGCAATCTTGTCGATCTTGCTATCTTGTCGCATCCGTCATGTCCATCATGTTATTCAAGGCGTATATCGGTCGTTGCCGTCGCTGTTTCACCGTCTTCTGTACAAATACATACATATTTTGCGCTTGTCCGCTTCATGCACTTGCCCCTTCAAGCTTCATCTCTCTACTTAAATCTCCGCCCCATCTCATGCTCGGAGGAAGTTGGCGTGGACTGTAAAGGTTGGATAATCAGTTCTACATCCGAGCGAAAAGAAGGCGACTGAACGCACAGTGGATATGATCCTCTCCGAAAGTCGAGATCTAGGTTCAGCACCAAGGGTGAGCTCACTCAATTGGTAGTGCACAAGGCGAGATGACGCACGAAGTAGTAGCTGTGGTCGTACCCCTCCTGCTCACGCACCCGGACCTGGAACTCGTCAAAACTGGCTTCCCGCGCAGCCTTGAGGAAGTTCTCCGGGAGAAGCTGGCCGTTCTTGTAGAAGTTATCTCCCGTACCCTGTGAAAGCGCGGCGGCGAAGTGCGTCAGATCACGGGCGGCCGCTTCAGATCCAGGCCGCTCTCCCACCAAGGAAGGGGGAAGAGCGTCAGGGAAAACAGGCGGAAACGGCACTCACGTAGTCGACGAGGACGTGTACGGGCCCTTTGTGCTTTTTGATCAGCTCCGTGGCGTCGTATATGTCCCGGGCCTCCTCCACACCCTCGAGCAGGTATCCGCCGAACGCTTTGTGGCCCCAGGGCGCGTTCGTCGGGTTTGCGATCGGCGCAAAGGCAGAGGCGGATCGGTACTGCTTCATCTCAGAAGCCAGGTAGAGGGTCAGCGCACCGTGGCCGCCCATTGAGTGACCAAAGATAGATTGGCGCTTGAAGTCCTACAGTTACGAGGTCAGTCCAGGGGTGTATCTGCGCCACAGTATTATGGGGCGCATACGAGCGGAAGCCCGGCGGCCTCGAGCGTCTGCGGTAGCTCGAGGGTGATGTGTGTCTTCATGTTGTAGTACTTCGCATATTTCGGGTTCGTCGCGTTGAGGTAGAAACCCGCACCTAGTGCGGGCCATCAGGCTTGAGCGACGATCATGGAGTTGTGGCGAACGAACCTGTGCCAAAGTCCCAGTCGTCTTCCTCGCCTTCAATACCCGCACCACGAGGAGAGGTGTCCGGGAAGAGGAGCGCAATGCCTTCCTTGGCAGCAGAGCCTAGGAAGCCGCCCTTCTGGGCACTATATACGGACGCGTCAACGCGATCAACCTAGGCGCCACAAGTGCGCGGGCGGCGTACCCGTTATCCTCCGTGCACGTCAAGCCCGCAAGGTATACGAGCACGGGCACCTTGCCGTTCGACGCGTTCGCCGGCAAGAACAAGTTGAAGTTCGCGTCGAGACCGCCGAGGGCGGCAGACTAGTTGACGAGCGCGGGATATGTCACGGACTCGAACGCGCGATGCTAGATGCGGGGAAGGCTGACCTTGAACTTGTACTTTGCGAGCTCGCCGCCGTACACTTTGCTAGAAGAGAGCTTCTCGAGAGACATGATGGTAGTGGATGGGGTTCAAGATGAATGCGCTGGATTCGCAATCCGTCCGCGGCCGTTGCGCGCACCTTGGGAAGCTTCGAAAGGACGAGTGGCCCACGCATCTTATCGCGGTACCGCGTCCATGACATCACGCGTTCGCGGCGATTGCCGGCGGGTTTGTCGGACGCGCCCCGCGACGCGCCTCGCCGAACCTTCTTCGAGCTCGCTCTCCCGCACTCTTTCGTCATTTGGTCAAGTTACGAGCTCTAAATAGGAATGGGGCGGGAGTGCGCAGTCGATAGACTTCATAGTAGAACGAGGGTCGTCGTAGTGCACTGCCCCCGAAGACTACAAAGCGCTATACTATCCTAACGATATTACCCCGCTACCAATCGGCTCATAATGTGGTCGCCGACCACGAGAGGAACTGTAGGAGTTCGCCCGGCTGCAGCCGATCCAGAAGAAACTGTATCTCAACCGTGAGCCTGTGTGAACAGTGTCGACTCGTGTATCCAGATGGTGCAACGTCCGTTCCGTACCACTGCGGATCCCAGAGATGATACGACGGTACTACTGCGAGCTTAAACGTGCTGGGATTGATAGTAAACATAAGAAGTTCTCGACACGCGAGATCCAACTAGTATTTGCTGTTCGGTGAACAGGTAGGGCGACTAGGTCAAACGTTTGAGTCCACACGTGTTGGAGGCGATCTCGTACTTGCTTTAGAGCTGCAGAACGTGTAAGATCTGGGAGGATCATTCCACGTATGTGGTGTCTACAAGGTACACCAGCCCAAATTGACAACCAGCGCCCGTCCAAGTGTGTCGCAACTGGCCGATTCCGCGCGCGAACCGAGTTGAAGGCAACGAACCAAAGAGGATATCTCACTTCTAATCTGAACAAAGTCGTCGTCGTCTCGTACGAGTTTCCCGTATTCGCAGAAGCACACTCTGCCATTTGAGGCATCGGCATCGGCATAGAGGTCAATGTAGAGGCGGGAAGACAGGCCCGACGGGACGTCAAGCGCCCACGGCAAGCGCCGTTATGCAAATAAGTCGGTATAAGGCCGACAAGCGGCACAGCCCGATACCTACGCTCTTTCTTTTTTTTTTTTTTTTTGGAGGAACATCTGCCCAGAGCAACCTTCTAACGACTGGTTCTCAGGGCATCATATGTCGATTACAATTTGTAGGGTTAGAAAAGATGACTAGTACCGAAAGTGTGAATAACCAGGGAAAAAATGCCTTGGGCACTGAGTGTGAGGCTCCGAGAACCCGTCAACGCTGAGGCCGCCGTCGGGGCGGACGCAGCTCGGGGAACCGTATACTCACTAAAAACCCGCGGTAAGTGATCCAGTCATCAGGCAGGAGGCGTTCGTCCTCGAGCACAGAGCTCCACGTGGAGAGGACGGTATCGCGTTTAACGGCAAGGCGGCCGAATTTAGGGTGGGTCATAGCTTGGTCTAGGAGAAGGCGGCGCCGTATGCGTTGGCACCATGTAGCGTATATTTCGGCGTCGGAGAAGTCTGGGAGGTCGTCTATCACGCGGCGGCATCGGAGGGACCAAATGAGGTGGGCGGATTCACCGAACACGATGTGGAAGAGGCGAGCAGCGCCTTCATCACTGAAGCCGGGCAAGGCTGAAATCGTCAGGAGATGCATGCCAAGGATGTTGCCCAGGGTAGGGGCCGGGACATCCGAGACTTTCGTAGAGAGCAAGGAGGAGGCTAAGCGCCAGATGAGGCGTTGACCAGGGGATTCACATTGGCACAAGATGTGCTCAAGGGAGTCGGACGTGTCACAACGTGGGCATGTTCCGAGGTGCGAAAGGTTAGGGATATGGTCCCAGTATGTTCCAACGCAGTAGGCATTGTGCATACAAAGGAAGAGGAAGTCATGAATCTTCCTGCTGCTATCCTTATGGCGGAGAGACGTCCACACGCGCTCGGGGGATGGGAAGGAGCCATTGCGGTGGAAGACAGCGAAGCGGACGATGTCGACGTTTATAATGGCCGCGGGGCGCGGGGGAGGTGCAAGAGATCGACTCATTCTGGAGTAGAGAGCCGACTGAGAGGCAGAGTGGAGGGGGAGACCGGGGAGAGCGAAACCAGGTATGGGGATGAGGTTGATGCCGTCGTTCGTCGAGAAGACGCGGTTGAAGTCGTGCAGGTTGGCTTCAGGGAGAGGTGACGACAGGGGCTTACGAATAGAAAGCACTACGTCAGCAGGTTTGGACCGGAGCAAGGAAACGGTGGCACGCCAAAGATCGCCAGATGAGGAGAGGCTGGACCAGTCATGGTTCTCAAGGTAGGGAAGGCGGGTGGTTAGGTTGGCTACTACGCCGCGTGATGTAACATCAAAGATGATCTTGTGCGCCGCGGGCAGTGCGCGCGTAGCAGTAAGTATGCAGAAGACGGTGGCATCGTCGTGGCTTGAGACGACGGCATGATTGCGGAAGGCGTAGCGAGAGGGGTTGGAGACGGGGAGTACAGCGGGTGCGCCAAGTTGGTAGTAGAGGATCTCACATCTAATTTCTCGGACGTCGAGCGCGTTATGCGATGACGTGCAGTGGATCCGTACAACCGAGAAGTTCTCAGATTGAAGGGCTGTAGAGCGTGTAGAGGCGAGGGGGAGGTGGGCGGCGGGAGGAGCGAAGATGCGCATGGACTCGCGAATCGATGGGGGGGAGATCACGGATGGATCGAAGTACCAAGCTAGGTAGTGGTCGGGTACAGCGCCGTGGATGGGCGGAAAGTGGGCGTGGTCAGGGGGACGAACGGGGGAAGGGTTCCAGCACGAGGCGGTGAGCTCGTTGAGGACGAGCAGAGCAGCTTTCACACAGGCGTTTGGGTTCGGACACTTAGTGGGGGCGGCGCGGTCACGGTCACAGTGAGGGCATCTGCAACGTTTGTTGTTGGCATGGCCACGCGGACGGCCAGGCATGGGGGTGTGAAGGCGGGCGGTGACCGCTAGGAGGTCGCGCACCAGGCGGACCTTGTGGTTGTCACGTAGACAAACAGCAGCGTCCGAGGTGTAGCGGCTACGCCTGGGACGGGGGGCGCCCGGGTGGTACCAGGCTGGCATATCGAGGCGGCACTCGAGTGGTGGATGGAGGGCATGTAGCTGCACACCCCAGCGCTTTGCTACAGAGAGGAAGTCAAGGAGGTAGCGGGAGAGAGGCTTTCGTGCGGGTGGGAGGCGGGCTTTCTTCGAGATCGAGGGGACTGTCCAGGATTGGATGAACGGGTTGAGTAAAGCGGACTTCGGGATGTCAGCGTCCGCGGAGGCCGGGTGAAGGGCGAAGATGGTATCGAGAACATAGGCCCATGCAGGGCGCATGAGGCCGAAAGATAGGTAGGAACGCACAGTGGTGGCCATGATGGCCATGTTACGGACGCGTAGATTGAGGTAACCAATACCGCCCTGGGAGACGGGCTGTTGTAGGGTGGGGATGTTCACGCGAGAGCGCGTAGTGCCGGCACGAAGGAAAGAGTCGCTGATGCGCTGGAAGGCGTCGCAGATAGAGGAGGGCATCCCTTGGGCCTTGGTGAGGTATTGCGTGGTTTGACCGATGTAAAGGACAACTAGGTGGGAGCGTGACTGAAGGTCAGGATAAGCAATATGGTTAGCGTACTTGGCGAAAAAGGCGCGGGCTTTGGACAAGATGGGGCCCCAGGGGAGGTCAGGAGGGGCGCAGTTCCCAGCGAAGGCACCAAGGATGCGGGTGGTATCTTGGTCGCGGAGCAGTGGGATATTCTGCGGGACAGGAGGGTGGTCAGCGTTGAGGTGGCGGGTGGTAACCACGGTTTCACGGTGGGCCGCGGATCCGATAGGGATGATACAGGTTTTCGATATGTTGAACTTAGCCCCCGACGCGTTGCACCAGGTGTCAAGAATGGCGAAAAGGTCTTCCAAGCGGTCAGACTTCGCAAGGAAGACGGTGGTGTCATCAGCGAACAGGGATGCGATTAGGCGCCGTGCAGAGCCGTGCACGAGGATGCCCTTCAGGGGTGACAGGCGTAGCATAGAGGCAAGGGGCTCGATAGCAATGATAAACAGGAGGCAGGAGAGGGGGCCACCCTGCCGAACCCCGCGCGAGACGGAGAACGGGGAGCTGAGGACGCCATTGATCATGACACGAGTCGTGGCGCCTGTGTAGAGGACACGGACCAGATTGATGAAGGAGTCAGGGAGGTTGTACATACGGAGGATATCAAGGAGGTAGGTGTGGAGAATTCGATCGTAGGCTTTCTCTTGGTCAAGAGCAACGATCGAGCCTTGTATGTCGTAAGCGTCGGCCATGTCAAGGACGAGACGGACAAGTTGAGTCTGGTCGAAGATGGACCGGCCAGGGACGAATCCGGCTTGGTCGGGGTGGACTATTGAGCCGACAACCTTGCAGAGGCGCAGGGCGCGTTCAGCTTCAAGGAGCTTGTAGTCACAGTTGAGGCAGGAGATAGGGCGGTAGTTCGCAATGGAGTCTCGTTCGCCTTTCTTGTATAGGAGGGCCATCCAGGCTTCGGCAAAGGCCGCTTCATGGCAGTAATCATCCGGGGAATGAGAGATGATGTCGTTGTGGACTAGGGATAGGGCGGATAAGACATCGAAGGCGGTGGCAAGGGGGCCGCGGACAACGGAGGAAGAGCGTTCGAAGCGGGTGACCAGCACTTTGTAGAAGGAGTAGCCAAGTCCGTCGAGGCCAGGTGCAGAGGCGGATTTGCTCTTTTTTAGGACGTCAGACAGAGAGTCAGGCGTGACAGGAGAATCGAGGTCAGCACGGGCGGGTTCGGACAGGCGGTTCTCAATGAAGGGGGCAAGTGCCGCGGTGCGGGTGTGAACAGTCTCAACGGGCGGGTCAGGGAGGACTTGTTGTCGAGAGTCGTGGTAGTCGCGCGCAAGCTCCGCCATGTCGCTGGACTTTGTAATATGAGGAGAGGTGCCTGCTGGGTGGGTGGCGCGCCGAAGGCGGAAGATGACGTCTCGCGGGGCCTTAGGGTTGTGGATGGCAGAGAAGTACTTGCCAGGTCGTCCCCCTTCCACTCGATCTCGCGCCTCAACAGCGAGGCGTCGGGCTGCAAAGGCGGTCGCTTCAAGGTCACGCACGCGGGCGTTGATCTCAGAGAGGGCGAGATCGTCAAGGGATTCAGGCGCGTTGCGTGCGTCAGAAAGGATGGCGTCTCGCTGGGAGTACAGGGCTTGAAGGCGGCCCGAGGTGGAGAAACGAAAGGTTGAGGCCATTCTAGAGCGGGCAAGGGCGATTACTTTGTCCTTGAAGTCGCGTTTCCAGATGAGGGGGGCGTTGTTGGTCGAGGAGCGGGTTTCGGGGGTGATTGACTGCATGGTTGCGAGGGCAGCTGTGCCAAGGCGTTCTACGCCACGGAGGAAGGTCTCGTCGGTGAGGGCTCGATCAGGGAGAGAGTATCGGCCACGACCGATGAAGGGAAGCTTTTCATCGACCAAGGTGAAGGAGATGAGTTTGTGGTCAGAGGGGATGGGGGATTCGGCAACGGACCATGAGTGGGCAGTGGATAGGATATCGTCAGAGACATATGCACGGTCGAGACGGGCAGTGGTCAGAATGCCGTCAGACGTGCGTTCGAAGGTGAAAGTGGGAGTGGTAGGGTACGTTCGCCGGTAGCCGTCGTGCAGTCGGAAGAGGGTGACCAGGCGCGACAAGGCGGTGGTGGCCGCTGCATCATCTAGATGTGGGGGAAAACGGTCAATGGACGATTCGACGAGGTTAAAGTCGCCTAACATGACGTCAGGAGCCCAGCGTTCGCTATCAGGCCACGAGTCGTAGAGGTCAGAGAAGAAAGCGCGCTTGGCCACGGGGGAGTTTGCAGGCGCGTAGATGTTCAGGATGGATACTCGGCGAGTGGCGTGCCAGCCGATGGCAAGGGTGGCAGCTCGTCCCGGGACGATGACTTCGAAGGTCACGTTGTCGTCGGAGGCATCGACGACATCTTTGTTGAGCACGAAAGCTACGCCACCCGCAGAAGACTCACGTTCAGGGGTGGGCGAGACGAAGAAGCGGAGACGACGGTATTGACCAGACAGGGATTCAGCTTGATCTGCAGTTAGGTGTGTCTCCTGAAGGGCGAGGACGCCTATGCGCTTTTCGCGCATGAGCTGCCAGATCATGTCGACCTTGCGCGCACCGGTACGTGTGCGGAGGCCGTTGATATTTAGGGACGCAAAGAGGGTGTGGGCTTTAACGTTCGAGGCGACAGGGCGCGTGGAAGCGGGGATGCGCGGGATGGTGATATCAAAGGGATCGGGCGGGTCTCGTTGGGATGCGAGACCCGGCGGCTCGTTTGGGGGCGAGCCGCTGCGCTGCGGGGGAAGCGCGTGCGCCGCAGAGGCGGGCAGACCGGCTATGGGAGGCACGGTAGTGGTCCTGGTGGGGCCTGGTCCGGAGTCAAAGGGACGCGAGCGAGAGGACGAGGGCGCGGGGTCCTGTCCGGGCAGGTGGGGCGGCACAAGGCCGACAGCTCCCAGGGGGAGCGAAGAAGAGGGTAGAGGCAAAGTGGTTGCGACATGGGTTCGCCATTGGCACGGTGTGGCACCATGACCGGCCGGCTAGGGAGTATGCCGGGTACTGGGCACGATGCAAGCCCCCGAGGGCGAGCAGGGCCGTGTTCGCCGGCTTCGACTGGGCTGCAGTCGACGGCTGTCCCAAAACCTGAAGAGGTTTCCGTCAAAGGGGTGAAGCGCAGATGCGGCTTTCTCGTCCCGGCTAGCAGGTAGCCGACCGATAAATGTGGGCCGCTACGCTTTTCAGGCCTCTCGGGGGCCCAACCGCCAGCGGAAGGCGGACTGTCATGACGACGTGACGAAGAGAGGGAGGAGGCAGGTTCGTGGGAGTATAAGAAAGAGGAACCTGCTAGGGTGGTTAGCGCAGAGTGAAGGCTTACCTGATAAAAGGACGGAAGGCGGGTCGTGCAGGCGGGCACGAGCTGAGTAGGGAGAGGTAAACAGCCTGCGAAGGGCATGCAGGAGTGTATTTTGCCGAGCCATACAAAGAGAGAAAGGTACGAGGCGGCAGCGGGATGAGGCGAGGAAGTGGGGTTGGCGAAAGGAAGGGGAAGGGGAGGGGGAGGGGGAGAGCGAAGAGGAGCAGGGCATAGAGACAGGCAAGCTAGTATACGAAGCAAGGTGATCACATGCGGGGGCAGATGTGGACGAGGAGGTAACGACTAGATCTCATCGTAGTAGAAGATGGGAGGGGCCGAGTCATCCATAGGGTCCACCTTCAAGAACTTCGTAACATCGCGCAGGCGGGCGTCCTTGGCGGGGCGGAAAAGGCGCCCACACACCTCTGCGCGCCAGTCGCGGAGCGCTTTGGTGCGGCCGAAAATGTACGTGTAGCACGTATAGTGGATAGGGCCAAGGTCGTCGTCGATGAAGAAGCCTTTCTCGATGGAGTAGTCGTGCTCGCGGTCAGCGACGTCGAGCTGGGACTTGAAATGGTCGAGCTGTAACGACAGGACGCCAGCGAGGCCGACGGTGCGGATTCG
The DNA here is from genome assembly GCA_001632445.1 of Peniophora sp. CONT. Classification (NCBI taxonomy): domain Eukaryota; kingdom Fungi; phylum Basidiomycota; class Agaricomycetes; order Russulales; family Peniophoraceae; genus Peniophora; species Peniophora sp. CONT. The sequence goes on from KV424459.1 coordinate 629,186, forward strand.
GCGGATGCGTTCGTTCTCGACAGGGTCTGGGTGAAAGTTGGGGTAGACGGCATCGCGGTGGGCGATGATGCCATAGTATAGGGCAAAGCCGGCCGGGGTGACGGGGCGGTGGATCTGGAAGGCGGCGCAGCCTGGGCGACCTGTGGCCATGGCGGGTACAGAGGCTGGAGGGATATGTCAGCGGTCAGAAGTCAACGGCGATGACGGGTGCATACGAACGGGTGGGATAAGCGGTTAAGCGGAGGGAGGCGGGCGTTGTTACGCAGTGCGGAGCTAGGGCGCAGGTGAGTGGGTGAGGGGGCGGCTGAAGGAGGGCAGAGGTGTGGGGCGAGGATTATAAGGGCACGACGCGAACAGAGGGAGAGCGACGAGACTTAACCTGGGATGTCGGAGATCACGAAGTTTGCAGTTGGTGACGGCGGCGGCGGCGGCCTTGACAGGTTTGTAATGGCGGCGCGAGATGAACTTCGATGAGAGGGGTCGTGGCAAAGGAGGGAGAAAACAAATGTATAGTCCGATGGGAGACGACAGAGAGTACGTGCATACATTAGGGAGACGTTACAGCGGCGTGGGAGGGGGCAACAACAGAAGGGAAAAAACGACTCGCAGATCAGTGGCCTCCTCGTCCGCGCGAGGTAGAAGGGCCGCCACGGCCGCGACCGCCGCGGGTACCACCACGGAAGTGGCCACGGCCTCGGGTAGGAGCGCCCGTGGTCCCGTGCTGGGGAGTGCCAGTCGGCAGCGAAGCCGGCGCGGGGGGCATCGCTGGCGGCGGCGGTGGACCATTCGCGTTCGGGGTGTTGTGGTCGCCGTTGAGAAGGGGCTCAGCCCTGCAGCGGCCGGTCGGGTGATCTTGCGAAAAGCACTGGTTGCAGTGCGTGGTGATAAACGTGGCGGCGCCAATGAGCGTGTCGGAGAAGTTGATGGTCCGCCAAGATGCCAGGAAGGTGGTAGAAAGGGCGAGGTTGTCGACTGGCAAGACGGCGTAGACCTGGACCGTGGGCGAGGGGAGGCCGCCTTGACCGAGTGTGTCGTCGACGTTGAGGCGGAACGTCGCCATCAGCTGGTTTCGTGCGGGGGCAGGTAGAGACCGGAAAGCGGGCGAGGCGCGCGTACGTTCCACGAAGAGGTTGAACAGCGCAACGATGTTGTCACGAGGATCGACATAGAAGTTCTGGAAGAGTCCGAGCAGCATGGGGCGAGCAGGGTCGGGGATGATCGGCTCGAGGATCAACAGCCTCCACGAGTTGTTCTCCAGGAATCGTAGGTAGGTGCCGCCTGCGAGGATGGTGCCATGTTGGGCAGGGGTGATACCATGCAGGAGGCCGGCATGAGCAATACGAATCGGGGCGCCGGGCTCGCGCTGGGGCGCGGCGATCTCGATGGTCGGTATGGCGAGCGTGTCGCGGAGGACCGTGCGAAGGCGGTCGAAGGCAGCGGTGGTTGCGTGGGTGTTACTAGCTGAGAAGCCAAGAATGGATACGAACAGTGCCTCGCGCGTGGTGGCCAGAGCCCACGCGACATCCTGCATGCCGTGCGTGAGGCCGCGGATGGGGTTGAGCGGGTCCGCGCGAGCCCTGCCATCACCAAGAATCGGGTCAGAGATCGACGGGCGGGAGGACTGCCAGTCAACGATCGCTGAGAACGGTGTCAGAGACGTGCATGGAGGAGGTAGGAGGGGGAGAGGGACAGTACCTGGGGGGGCCAGCGCGGCCGATAGGTGCGCGGGCGGCAGAGGGGTGAACTGGAAGTTCAGCGGCTCCTCAACGGGCTGGTCCATGTCAACATCCTGGGGGGGCGGGGCTTGAGTGGCGCCGGGCGGAGGGGCAGGCGGGGCCTGAACGTGAGTGGCATGGGCCGGCGCATTGAAGGGAGGGGGCACCACCTCAGGCGCGTGGGCAGGATCATCGGCTGCAGCAGTTGGCTGGGGCGCGGGCCGCGGCGCGTGCAGAGGCGCAGGCGGAGCAGCCGGCAGAGACTGGGATGCGGAGTCCATGAACGGCGCGGGGTTGGGCGTTCGGGGGCCAGAGGAGGAAGCCACTGGCATAGGTTCGTCGCGCAGGAAGCTGGCGTACGACGGTCCGGCCGCCGGGTGACCTGAGAAGGGTTAGAGACGCAGACGAGAGAGGGAAGAGGGCTGGGCACACCATTAGCCTGTCCGGTGCGGCGTAGCATATCGTCGAAGGTTTCCGGCCTGAGGGGTAGGGGCTGGAGAATCTGGGATTCATGCTGTGCCGGAGCTGGGCGGGCTGGCAGCGGGAATGCCAGGTTACTACCTTTCCGACCGATGGGAGAACCGCGCGGCGTAGGCGGTGCGATGGCTGGGACGTAATCGTCGGTCCGAGGGTATTTCGGGGTGGAGTCGATCTCCCGGGCCTTGCCTTTCTCAGGGCGGCTTGATGGGGTGGAGGGGAAGGCGACATCGACACCGCGCTTGAGGGAGGGGTGAGGGGTGGGCGGGCGAGGCGCAGATGCAGGCGGCTGGGCAAGAGCCACGAGGACACTGATGACATCGGGTTTAGTGGGGTGGTGACGTGACGTGCAGAGGAGACATACAGTTCGGCCGCGAGCGCAGCATCGTCGTGTGCAGGGGTGGAAGACGATTGGACCGAGTCAAACAGGTCGGAGTCATCCCAGGAGCCGTTGTTGATGGGGCCGAACCGAGCCTTCCCTTTGTTCTTGGTGGGAGACTGGGAGTGGGCGCGCACAGGTCCGCGCTGGGTGGGCGTGGCGCTGCGCGGACCGTAGTGCACGAGATCAGACGTGTCGGTCAGAGCAGAGGGCGGGATCGCGGGGAAATCTTCTTTGTTGTGAGAGACCAGGTCCTCGGGGCCCGCGACATCGTCGGAGAGAGCCGCGAAGGGGTTCGACGCAGGATTGTAGACCGGGGAAGCAGGGGCTTCATTGTCAGCCTTATCAAGCAGGGCGTCGAGCTCGGCAAGCGGGACGGCGCGGGAGCGAAGGTTCTTCGAGTTTTTCGAGGGAGACATCGGGGAGAGGAGTACTGTCAGATGCGGTGGATGCAAGCGGATGAGCAGGGTGAACGCGGGTGAGCGGACGGTAAGTCGTAGACCTGCAAGGTTGGTATAAGTACCGTACGCGAGGGAGACGCAGAGGAGAATAAAGTGGCTCACTATGCGAGGAGGGCGGGTCCATGGGCGGGTCTACGGGCGGGGGAGAAGGGGAGGTCGGCGGTGTCCAGGCTGCGTGGCAGCGACGGCGGCGTTGGCGGTTCGCAAGGTTGGCTACTGCGAGTGAGCGGTAGTACGCCGCAGGAGCGTAAAAAACGCCGCAGAGATGTGATGTGGCAGCGCATCGAGAGGGTTGAATAGGGAGGTGGAAATTCGGGTGGAGTGAGACGGGCGGGCGAGATGGTGGTAAGAGGTGAGAGATGCGGCGTCGTTCTGAGGCGAGGGATCGGAGGGAAAGCGCGTGGCACGCAGCGGAGATAGACGGGGGAATTGAAAAATTTCGGGGGGGAACGGGGCGGGTTGAAGTTTGGTGTAGGGCTAGGCTTCGAGCTTGTGGTGAGAGAGGCGGCGGCGTGGGCGCAGCGCAAATTTTATTTCAAAGAGGCAGTTCAGTTAATAGAGTACAGTGCATGTCTGCGGAGAGAGGGCGTGTGTATGAGGTCTACAGGTGGTTACAATACGAAAAAAGCGGAGCGTATGGCAGGGGCACGCGGCGCGCGCAGCGCGTCTAGGACGTCGGACACGTCTAAATTTTCGCGGGCCTCAAGGGCGGCCAGGGCGGCGTCGCCTTGTGATTGGAGCGTTTCGTATGATTCGCGATAGACGCGGCAGAGACGCAGAATCACGACGCGGCCCAGCTCAGGGTCAGTGTGGTCGAAGGAATGAGAGGAAGTCTTGCTGTGGAAGGACTCGTAGTCCTCGCGGTTGTAGAGAAGGGTGAACCCTGCTTTGAAGGCGGACGGTCTGATGGTTTCAAGGTTTACAAGGTCGGGCATTGACAAGGATTGTGACGCTGGCGCCGGCGGCGCGACGACGGCGAAGGTAAAAGCTTGAGCATTTGGCGTGCGGGTGGAGCGGATGATGAATAATAATTTTGGAACGTATGCCATGGTGAACACTGGGGGACGAGGTTAGGGACGATCGTAGCAATAGAAGGGGACGGGTTACATGGAGCGGTCATACAGTTGGAGGGGGAGGGGGGAGTAGTGTACTTTAGGCAGCGGGTTATATAGATTTGCGGTGTGAGACGGGAAAGACATCAAGATACAAGGTACATCGCAAGCATAGCGCAGGCACGAAAGGAAAAGGAACAGGACCGGAGCAGAGGCCGGGAGCTACAAGCGGCCAACACGGGGCGCGAGCTACTCGACGGGCGCAAGGCGCGACATATGCACCAAGGCCGGGCAGCGCGGGTCGTCGCGCCCGAGGCGCAGGATCTGCTCGAGAGCATCGAGCTGGGCGTTCACATTTTGGTTGACCGTGTCCTCGGCGATCGCGGTGAGCTCGTCGCGCTCCGATGGAGAGTTGCCGAAGATATAGAGGGCGCGGGAGTAGAGGATGGGGCCGAAGTCGTTTGATTCTCTGAAGGCCTTGTAGGAGGTGGTGGTGTGAGCGGGGAGCGGGGTGCCCAGAGGGAGTTCGAGGTGGCTGTCGAGGACCGTCGTGACGAGGAGGTTGTAGTCATGCTCGGCCTTAGCCAGCATGCGCGCGTTCTCGGTCGCGTTAGGATGGAGCGCAGCGGGGACCAGCTGGCGGTCGACGTTGGGGTGCGCGAGCACGCCGAAGTAGAAGACGACGATGCCCTTCACGTTGGTAATGTGAACGCGGAAGGTGGTGGCTCCAGGTTCGAGTGTCATGGTGGTAGTGGGGGTGAAGGGAAGGGGGCGTATGACGGTCGAATAAATACGGAGGCGCCTAAAGGTGGGACAAAATGTGGCGTAACTCGGCAAGATGCGGGGGGCTCAGGCAATATGTGAGAGGCAAGAAGCGTACGAATTGTTCGCAGGCACCAGGCAGAGACGGGGAGGGCAAGGCAAAGAAAACGGGCGAAAGAATTAACAGGGGGGAGACAGGACAAGGGGGGAGGCTTCACCACTCGAAGGATCTACTCGACGGGCGGAAGATACGACCTGTGGAAGGACGCTGGGCAAAGCGGGTTCTCGCGGCCAAGACGGAGAATTTGCACAAGCGCGTCGAGCTGCTGCTCGGTCTCGTTGTCGATCGTGTCGTTGGCGATGCGCTCGAGCTTGTCGCGCTCAGGCTCCGTTTCACCGAAGATGTGGAGCAGGCGGGCACACAGAACCGGGCCGAGGTCAGCGGTCTCTTGATACTTCTTCGCGTATACGACTTTGTGGGTGGGCAATGGGCCGTTCGGCATGTTTCGGCAGTGCTTCTCGAGGAAGATGGCGAGGACTACGTCTTGCTCGTTCGCAGCCTCCGTGAGGAGGCGGCGGTTCACGACGGGGTCGGGGTGGAGCGCCGCAGGGTCGGCATTGCGGTCAGCGTCGCGGTGGGCTAGGACGCCATAGTACAGGACGAAGATGCCCGGGAGGCTGGTGAGGTGGAAGCGGAAGGCTGCGTCGCCGGGTTGGAGGGGCATTGTGGTGGTCAGGGTTAGAGTGAGTTAGACGCCAACGCCCGCACGAGCGTTAATGATATAGGGGCAGATCCGATAAGATAAGATACAAGATATAAGGGTGCGATCATGGATGAACCATTACAAGAGCGTGACGGGAAACGGCTAATTAGATGGTGCGAGGAATTCCCAGAGGGTCTCGCCGGAGAAATGAAGCAGCTCCTCGTCTTCTGTTATCGCCAGGAAGGGGTCCTCGATGGCTTCGCTTTCACCAACTGGCGTCGGAGGGCATAGGCATTCCGACACGCCAGGAGGGAATGCGCATTCTGGGTTTTCTATCATGTTGGTGAGCAGGCCGTTACACATTAGATTGGGGTAGAAGTACCGATGATTGCGGGCAGCACCAGCTGGTGGGGGTGGTGAGAGTTGGCGTCGCCGATGATCTGCGTGCCAGGGAGCTCGGAGTATGCTTTAACGAATTGGGATGGGGCGCGTGCGGAGATGAGAGCGGCGTTCACAAGGGGGATGAGGGCGGCGGCGGACGGGCGCAGGAAGTGGTTACTCCCAGTCAGGCGGTGGGCGGTCGCCTCAAGGACTTGTTCATCGACACCTTGGATGCGGATGGCGCAGTCGCAGTGGTTTGGGTTGCAAAGCACGAGCTTGGCCACTGCAGTGCGGGGGACTTTGAGGAAGAGGAGACGTGGCGTGATGAAGATGGTCGATGGACCGCAGGTGATGCGTGTCAGTACGCAGGCGAAGATAGCGTAGGAGTGGTCGTGCACGACGAGGCCACCGACTGTGGCGTGGAGGACGAGGTCCGCAGTGAGCCGGCGCTCTATGAGGTCACCGGGGGCGACATCGTCGGCGGTTACATCACGGATGTACCACCCGAGAGAGATGGCGCTGAAGACAACATAGAAGAGGAGGTCTGGGGAAGCGAAGGGGAAACGACGGTGAAGGCAGCGGGCGATTATGCGCGCGAAGCAGTCCCAGTAGGGGAGAGGGTGGTCGCAGGACAGGTTGCACACCGACTGCGCAAATTGGGGGGGGAGAACGGGGAGGAGGGGCCAGAGGAGCGACATTTTTGCTGTTGTGTAAAAGTCTGGCAGGGCGTTTTAACTCTACAGCGGCTTGGGCGCTTGACTCAGGGGGTGTGAGCAGGGTGGCAGGCAGCATAAGGAGCGGCGTTTCGAGAGTAGCAAAACAGGAATAAATGAAAGATTGTAGTGAGGCAAATGGCAGGGGAAAAACTTGATTCAATGGGTGGCGTCAGGGCGTGGTGTCTCAAGAGGCTGAGAGCCTTCTATTTTATAGGTCTTACGTTACAGAAGAGAATCACGCGGTGTACTATATGCAATCGGAGTATTTTCATTGGTCACGAAGTGGAAGATAGTAGTGTGAGCATAATAAGAGGCTTGACGTGCGAAGGGTCGTGACGGTAGTTGCCGAAAGGGCGCTGGGTCACGTGGTGTTCGAGCGGGGGCAGAGGCGGAGGGTGCGTTGGGGAGGGGGCGGAGGGGGGAAATGGTGCGAAGACAGGCCAGTCTTACAAGACCAGCGCTGGGTGTAGTGGGTGGCCACCTCCGAGGAGTTGTGGATTAGGCACAGGATATGTGCGAGGGTGGGAGCGCGAGGGGGGGGTGTGCGCTAGCGCAATGCGCTTGCCCTGGGGAGGGCTGGCTGGTGTGCCTTATGAAGAGACGGGTTGTTGGTCGGAGAGTGGGTTGGGTGGGGTTGGAGGGGAAGGTGCTGGTAGGCTGTTGCGGGAGTGGGGGGATGGGGATGCGAGGCGGGGCGCGCGGCGGGCGGGGAAAGGTGGTGTGTAGGTCGCTCCCGACGGCGAGAAAAAGCGGGAGAAAAAAGGGGACGGGGGGCTTGGAGGCTGTTGGGCGAGTGTGGGGGTATACTGGGTCGTACTGTGCGTCGTATACCGTGGGAATTTTGGTGGTGGTCACCTACGCTCTTTCCCCAGCTTCGTCATCGGCGGCGACATGCCATGTTCGACCTCCGTATTCGACGCCCACTGGTCGTTGTGCTCGCGTTGCGGGTCGGCCTCTCAACCTCACCGTCGTGGTCGCTATCGAGTGCATATGCCCAAGATGGACTTCTGAGCATATGCGCAATGGGTGATTGTCCTCGTTCGAGCCCATTCACAGTCCGAACAATGGCCATACCGTGGGAGGAGTCACATGCACTTTTACAACGAAGGTCCAAGATTTTAAGGCACAATGCGCACGATTGGAGACTCTAAGACCCAAACCTAAAGGTATCGGGAATTATTGTTCATCCTCGACAGGAGGCTGTGTATTCCCATATGGATTTATCCTACAAGATTGAGCTTGAAGCTGAGAGTGATAACGCCAATCGCATGTAGCAGGTTGCGCGTGACTTGGAACAAACACGAAGGAACGTGGTAGAGCATACGTAGACTGCTCATTTGTGCTCGATTCGAGTACAATAACCAGACACTAGCGCCGTCAAGCCCGCAAGCACCGTTCATCGTGATGATGGAATCGTTCAATGTTGAGATACGTAGCCTTCAAGTTCGTTGCGTGGGTACGAATAACAGCGGCGGTGTAAGACGAATACACAGCCGTGCGCTTGCTTGTCAACGGACCCGAAGCAGTTGGATAGAGAAAACGAATGACTGAATACGCAAGGGACACCGAAGGCGGTGAGATGGTGAGTTGGAGGCAAGGCGGGAATGAGCGGCCATTGGCAACGAAACATTATAAATGCAGGGCGGCCATCAAAGAGTGTCAGCTCTGCTGATCCGAAGCGCCGTTGGACCTGCCTCGAAGCTCGCGCTCGCTTGCTCTCGTGCATCATCCACCATCCACCTTCAACTTTTCTCTTTCTGTTCGGTGCCGTTTTCGCGCTCCAGCACCAGCCTACATTCTAGAGCGCGCTAGGGAAGGCGGCTAGCGCGGTAGTTGTTCCCGAAATGTCTCAGGAGTCTGTCCTCGGTTTGCAGGCGGTTGCGGAGAACGCGCTGGAGAATGGGCGTTGGGCGAGCGATGAGCCCGAGACGCTGAACGGGTCATCGCACGGGCACGAGCACGACGATATTGAGGAGGAGGATGAGCAGCAGATTGCGGACGGGGCAGAGACTGAGCTCGAGCTTGGGGATGGCGAGGACGCGACGGTCAAGGTGACGCGCAAGCCTGGGCCGCCGCCGATGATCGACACTGAGCTCAGCGGCCCATCGCCCACCTCCGTCGCTGCAGATGCGGGCAGCACGTCGCCGGCAGGGAGCACACAGTCGCTGCCCACGGTCGTCGAGCCACACCGGCCTGGGACGCCCGCTGCCCAGAGCGCGCAGGCTGCCTCGTTCTCCCAGGCATCGCTCGAGAGCGCCCGCACTCAGCTGTCCAGAAGGACGAACGACACAAATAATCCTCCGCCGTCGCCGAGCAGAAGACACCTCCACACGCGCTCGACTCCAGCATCAGAACCGGTATGACCGCCTCTTACTCTCTCGTCCTTACGACATTTCTGAACATACAATCTAGACGAGGTCACCGAACCGACTTTCCGGATTTTTCACGAACTTGATTCATCGAAACATTGGACCCGTGCCCCCTTCGCCGCTGGGCTCTACACCGGGCGAGCGCGCGGCAACACCAGCCGAGGACTCGGCGAATCCTTCGCGCTCATCTTCTCCTGCGCCGCCTCCCCGGCCCGCGACACCCCCGCCTTCACTCCCGCCACCTTCTCTTCAGGAACTCGGACTATCTCTTTCTGTGCTCACGAATGACCTCTCGCCGTCCCACTTCAGCACGCCACCTGCCTCGGGCGCTTTTCTGGCGCCCCATTACCTGCTGTTGTGCCACGCTCAGGGTCTTGACGTCTTGCCGCTCGTTTCTCCGCCCGCACCTCAACCCTACGCTCTCATCCGCCGCGTGCCTTTCAAGAGCGTTGTGGTCATGGAGCACAGAGGTGTCCTGGTAGCCATCGCTGGCCGTCGCGATGGTGTGCGTGTGTACGCTCTCGATGAAGTAAAGAAGGCCGTCGAATGGCGGCTTGACGTTGAGATTCGCCGAGAGCGCGACCGACAACGACGAGAGGAGCTTAAGCGCGGCGTACCGCCCCGCGACAGCCTCGACAAGCGGTTAGAAATAACTGCCACGCCCTCGAATACGTCTAATGCCCGTATGCGCCGTGCCTCGTCCATGATTGTGCCTCAACGTGCATCTGGCAAAAAGCCCAAGAGCCATACAACACCGCCTGCTCCTGTACCATCTCGTCCGGTCACGCCACCCACTCTCGCAGCACCACCCTCAATACCCCAAATACCTAATGTATCACGCCCACCATCATACCGTTCGCCCTCGCCGCCACCTAGTCGTCCCGAACCACCGCAGGCACCTGCCATCTCCATTGGCGCACGTCGCTCTTCTGTCACGAATGTACTTGGGGGCGTTGCACGAACCAGTCGACCCAGTGAAGATCTGACTCGCACTGCTTCCGAAAAGGCCGAATGGCTAGAAGGCAGCGACGAGGAAGAGGCTATCAATGTTATGACCGCTGGAACGTCCGGTAGCCAAGCTCTGGACGAACGCACGAGCGCTATGGCTGCCGCATCGAGTCCAACGATGCCTACCAGCGCATTGGCCACACCTCGCCCAAGCGTACCGACGTTATCTCCCGCGCCCAGCTCTACCTTGACGCCCACGCAAGGGCGTCGCCGTCCACCAGACCTGCAACTCGATGAGGCGCAGCGCACTCCCGGTCGCCCAGCGCCACCATCTCCTACACCAACGCTCCTTACATTACAACAAGCACTCATGGGTTCGCCGCTCCCTGCGCGCGGACCGCTCACACGTCCAACAGACGGTGAGCCCAGTGATGGTGATGATGATGGCGACGGCACGGGCTCACGCACCCCTACGAACGATCATCTGACTTTCGCGGAGATGCTGATGGAGAGTCGTATACCAGACCTGCCTCCACCTGGGACACGCGTACCGCAGGAGGCGATGATGCTCACGCACTCGCATGCTCTTGCATCTGGAGACGACGACAGTGCACCGGGTAGTCCAACCGCGAGCGCACAGTCCATACGCACTGCACGTTCGCGCGCCAGTCAGGATACGCAGCGCAGTGTTGGCACGAGTACGAATGCAAACTCGCGCAGGCGACGGCGTTGGTCCGTTCTTGACGGCATCTTCGCCACCAGCCCGACGCAGGCTGGATCCGCACCTGAACAAGTTGCATCGCCGATGGCTACGGAGGCGCCTGCACTACCGCCTCCGTCACCTTCGCTTATGCCGCCGCAGAGACCGAGCACGGCGAACAGCACGAACGGGGGCGCACGGGAACGCAGAACAGGCGTTCTACAGCGCGCACAAAGCTCGCGCCGCCCGTCGTCTGCAGGCGGGCGCTCGACTTCAGCGTCTATCGGCGGGCGCTCAACCGCATCTGGCGGCGGGCGCTCCGCATCTGTATCAGCCGCTGTGCCTCCTCGGCCCGCAACATCCAGCGGCGCACCAGGCGCCAACTCGGACGTGCCGCCTGTACCGACACCGCCGACTCGGTTCTTGTCGCGCTTACTTGGGGGCGCTTTCAACCATTCGAGGAGATCGGAGGATGGCGGGGGTGACGGTTCTGCACCCGAGGCGCACGGTAAGGGTGAGCGTAAGGCGGGCTCGATTACGGCGCAGCAGGCGCCGGCGCCCAAGCTTGAGTATGTTAAGCTGCCTGGGACCAAGGGCGCGTTGCTCATCAAGGCCGTCGAGACGAACAAGAAAAGGTATACTCCAACTTCATCAACAGATCTGCATGTAGCATCTAACAGTTGGCCGTGTGCAGTTTCCTCGCGATCCTCTGCGGCGACAACGGAGAGAAGGTCGAGCTTTTCGCGGGCACATATCGTACTGCGCTTGGACTCAGCCGAACGTTCATCCTTCCCGACTCGCCGCGTTCGCTTGAGCTCCAGCTCCAAGGCGACGACCTCGTCGAAGTCTTCCTCGTTTTCGCGCAAAATGTCTTCGGACTCGAGCCAGCTACCGTTCGAGTGCGCGAGGTGCGCATTGGCCGGGCCGAACGCCGTGCCGCACGTAGACGAGCGCGCGAGTTACGCGATGCCGGAGGCTCTCCAGGTGAAGATGGTGCGCAGGACGATACGACGAGTGCACCGCTCGAGGAAACGACTACGACCACTGTGTCCGTCTCTGTTGGTGTAGCAGCCGATGCGAACCCCTCCGCAGCTGCAACATCCAGCACGACCTTACCGGCCCCACCTACCGCTGGCGCCGCGCAGGACGAGATGCTCGCTGTTGCGGCGGCGCAGATGGGACCGTACACGACCTTCCAGCAATTGCCCTTCAGCCCGCATTTCCCTCTGGCGGCGATCGCGGACGAGTATGTCATCCCACCTACGTACCCAGATTTCATCGAGTATCGCGCTACGCACGAGCCGGAGGATGGTGCGAGCTCGCAGCCGCCTGATATGGAGAGCACGGCGTTCTCGCCGCCTGGGCTGCCGTTGCCTACGCCGTCTGGTCCTACAAATTGGTTCTATCAAGATCCGAAGGGGAACATCCACGGTAAATAGCTATCAGTGTGGCAGATGCAGATGCTGATATCCTATAGGTCCATGGAACGCAGGACAGATGCAGACGTGGTACCGCGAAGGCTTACTCCCTCTTGATCTACCTGTCCGCCGGGAGGAGGACACGGAGTATGTGCTGCTGCGCGACCTGCGGCAGCAATGCATCGACCCCACGTATCCCTTCCGGAGCGCACCACCAGCACGCGCTATCGAGGCGATTGGTGCTCCCGGCTTGGGCCCATTACCGACGTTGGACCCCAGCAAACCACTACTTCAGCCACTCTCGTTGCTTACGCAAAGTCGAATATTCGGCCCGCCGGCGTTGTTCTACTCGACACGGGGAGGACACAGTACTGTCATCGTCGATGGCCGCGGACGCAGCGTGCTCAAGGGGCGTTTCTTATGGTCGCGCGATACAGGCTTGGAGGATGCAACCCTGCCTCTTCCGCCGCTACCCGGCTCTGGGCGACTCGGCGATGTGAAACGTCTTGAAGCGTTTGACATCGATCCCGCACACAGTGTGCTTGTCGCGCTTCGGCAGGGAGGCTTCGAGGCCGTTGACTTCGAGGATGCACTCCTTCGCCCTGCCGACGCAAGTCGCCACTTGCTTCCCCAGTACGCTACGACACCGAGCCAGATCAACCGCCGTGAGCCGTTCACGTGGAAGATCGGTATGCCCGTCGGGACTGCAACGAGCAGCGCGACAAGTCTTGCACCGCTCAAGGGCCCGAGCCGACTACTACATGCTCCCGTGAAGAAGTTGAGCACTGGGCCCGGGAAGAGCCCTGCCGCGCGCAGCGAGTTCGGCTCGAGCACGGTTCCAGATGGCGAGAGTGAGCACACGCGCGACGAAGTCATCTTCCTCGGTAGGAGGGATGACAATGTGTACATTTGCGAGCGCAACGGCGGCGCGTTCCGTATTCTGCGTCTCTCGCCCGCGGCGGCAGCAGCTCGCGCGTCATAGGACCCCCTCAGGCCTCACCGTTCGTCGTTTGGGATGATGTACCATTAGATCGCACAAACACTGTACCATGCTCGCACCACGATGTAGACAGCACAACCGCACTCTTGACCCACCACCTACGATACCGCACGCTCCTTGAGCTTTTCGATGACCCACCCATCACCCCATGAACCGGATTCTTCCTCTACATACATGCCTGGAACGCACTCTCGATTTATTTTTTATTCTGCCTCTCTCTCAGTCCGTAGTCTACCCTTTTTATCTGGACTTCCGTTTCGTTGTCGCATTATATAGTTTCTACACCCTCGAGCTTTGCCTTTAGCTTTCGTTCTATGATCAAGTTTACTTCATCTCGTCCTGCCGGGCGCAAACGGTGGCGATCTTTATCAGGTGCGCTGTTTACCTATCTTTTCACGCTCATGTTTGTACAGGCTCCCGTACCGCTGCTCGCAATCGGCACCGTCTCTCACTCATAGCTTGGCATTAGCCAATGGGCGCGTTCGTACCGCCGGGCCGCTCTTGCCGCCGTGCGGGGTTGGTGCGGGGAGCCGGATGTCTGTCGCTGCCTCTCGGTTTCTCGTAAGGCTGCTGGGAGCTGCGCGACCGCCTGACCACCGAAGAAGACACACTGCCGGCGCGGAGGAGCTTTCCGATCGGTCCATTTCGTAGCCATGTTGAGCCGCATCCGATAACTCGAGGACTCGGACAAGCAACTGGTATTTGGACCTACCATTGATGCATTGCCGATCATTCAACTCGAACTGCGACTACCATGAGCGGATTACCCAGTCCTAGACGCATCGTCACTGCGCAGGAGGGATCGGTTGGTGTCGTATGGAAGGACGCGCCGGCCGTCCCGCAGGCAGTTCCGGGCTTTGAAGGTGCACTTGCGGCCCCGATGTGGGTGTGCGATAGTGTACCGACGAACGATAACAACGAGAAGTATGGAAGGCGTCTAACTCCTATCATTAGGTTTTGAGTGGTGGTTAGCTTACACGAGTTGCTATAGGGTGGACGGGGCTGAGCGCGAAGTCAAAGGGCCCGGCCTGGGTATTGCGCACGAAAACGGGACAAACCATCGGTTTACCGACATCGCGCCGGGACTGTACGTTCCCATGGTATGGCTAGATTTGCAACATCTATCCAGCGCTCTGCTAACTTATTGCGTAGCATAGAACAACCTCCGTGGACCTCAACATCCTCAGTGAGTAGTGTACCGCGATGCGTTGAGTCGGAGCGGGAGCTGAAGATGTACAGTCCACGGCGAGCTTGTGCTGATACTTGACGACGGTAGTGAGACGCATCTCAAGAACCCGGGAGACACAGTCGTACAGCGCGGAACGTTGCATGCCTGGCGGAACCCTAGCAGCACGGATTGGACACGCTGGGCTACCGTCGTAATTGACGCAAAGCCCGTCATCGTAGACGGGAAAGAACTGCCCAATGAGATTCAAGCTTAGACTACAGATTACATCAATATACAACGCTTCGCCCCTGCATTACAATGTTTATCCCGTTTACTGGAGGTTCACGAAGAGGCCACCGTCGACGAGAAGAGAGGCGCCTGTGACATATTTTGCCATGTCGCTGGCGAGGAAGACAACGGGACCGGCGATATCGTCGGGCTCTACAATGGGAGACTCTTAGCTCGTAGATCTCATTGTAAGAAGAGTGGCGCTTACGACCAAGACGACCAAGACACGTCCTCTTCTCCATCCCAGTACGCTTCTCCACGTCTGATAAATCCTCCTTGTTGATGTCGGTGAGTATCGTTCCAGGCAGGACGGCATTAGCCCGGATCCCATACTGTCCCAATGCGACCGCCGTGCTCTGCATAAGCGAGAGAATACCCGCCTTTGTCGGTGTGTAGTGACTGATGGAGCATCAGCAACAGGTCGGATGGTGGAGAACAAACGTGCACGTACACCTGCTGGCCACCGCCTACCAGCGCAGAAATGGATGAGATGCCGATGATAGAGCCACCTTGCGGGACTTGCTCCTTCATCTGGCGCGCCACGGCCTGCGTGATGTAGAAGGCGCCGTCCAGATTGACGTTGCGTGTACGATGCCAGACCTCGATGTCCATCTCTAGGAAGTCGGAGAAGGGACATATACCTGGATTAGAGGGGTGTAAACCGATGTTCGCAACGAAGCCGCGTGTATACGAACCTGCGTTGCTCACAAGAACGTCGATTCGGCCGAAGGCTTGAATCGCTTCACCGACGATCTTGAAAGAGACATAGTCAAGACGCATACGCTAGGCCCCCGCAAGCAGCATAGTCTTACCTTCAGAGATGTCTCATGCAAGCCAATGTCTCCTGGTACGGTGACAACTTTCGTACCGTAGTTGGTCGAAAGCTCAGTAGCCAGTTCATCGACTTCAGCTTGGGTAGCCGAGTCGCCGAAATAATGTAACACAACGCCTTTCGCGCCGTGCTTTGCGCACTCTACAGCGCAGCCACGACCTATGCCCCTAGACGAGCCCGTGATGACGACGATACGGTTGGCAAGCAGAGAGGTAGACATTGTGGCACAGATGAACGAAGAGAGACAGAGACGATTGAAATTCAGGCCGAGTAGATCGCGCCGCTATAGATCCACAATGTCGAGATGATATAGCGCCTAAAGCGTTCACTCTTTCGTTTGGAAGGTCAGCTGTCCAAAGGAAGAAGGATAGCTGGTAGCCGACGTCAGGGAAGAAGGGACGGGACGCGGCCCGCGCCCCGAAAGCCGCTGGATGGCTTGGCTTCGACGGTCACAGGGATTCTCCACGGTCGTCCGCTAGTACCGCAGCGCTCGTGACGGTAGCAGTCTTCGGTCTAGCTCTCGACATATAAAAACCTCAGAATCACATTCAAAATGGGTACCAGTTTCATTGCACCCACCTCTCTCGCACCATGGCCAAGATGTACGTATCCTGCTGTTCGATGATCTTGTTTGATCGCTAACCCGCGTGCAGCTACTACGACTCTGACGCAGATCTCGCTCTGCTCAAGGATAAGACCATCGTCTTTCTTGGGTAGGTCTTTTCATTGAATTCGCTGCTCATCGCTCACGATCCTGCACCAGCTTCGGCAACCAAGGCGCCGCACAGGCTCAGAACCTTCGGGATACGGGCATTCCCAACGACAAGATCTTGATCGCCAACCGCGAAGACGACTACGCAAAGGACGCTGTATCCAAGGGCTTCAAGGTTACCCATGACTTCGGCGAGGCAGCTGCTGTTGCCGATGTCCTGTTCCTTCTCGTGCCGTGCGCCACATATCCCCACGCTTCAGTTGCTCGAGGCTCACGGTGCCACACAGTGATCAGGTCCAGCCTCGTATCTTTAACAAGGAGGTCGCGCCGAAGTTGAAGGACACCGCATGCATCGTTGTGGCCTCTGGGTATGTGTACTGCTCTCGACATATTGGCTGTGGCTGTACTGACGCTGCGATGCGATAGGTACAACGTTTTCTACAAACTCCTCGAGTTCAAGCCCACACAGGATGTCGTCATGGTCGCACCCCGTATGATTGGCTCTTCTGGTAAGCATCAAGCTGAATTCGTGCAATGGAGTTGTCTTAACGCTACGTCTTTCAGTACGCACGCTCTATGAGAAGGGCAAGGGTTTCCCCTGCTTTGTATCGACCGAACAGGACGGTACGGGTCAGGGTCTCGCCCTATCTGTTTCCCTTGCGCGGGCGATCGGCGCGACGAAGACTGGTGCTATCGCCTCTTCAGTTAAGGAAGAGACCACGATGGACCTCTTTGCCGAGCAGGCGCTCTGGCCGAACATCATTAAGCTCTTCACGGAGGCGTACAGCATTCTCAAGGAGGCTGGCTGCTCAGACGAGGCGCTCGTCTACGAGATGTACGTCCATCATACTTTTGGTCAAAGTGTATCCAATCTGATAGCATCTTAGGTGGATGAGCAAGGAGCCTGCAGAGATCTTCGAGGCGGCGTCCGATGAGGGCTTTATCACTCAGCTGAAGCACCACTCGTCCGTATCCCAGTACGGCCAACTCAACGGCGCTCTCAAGCTCGACGGCACGGCAATTCGCGCCCACTTCAAGGAGATCCTTTATAACCAGGTCCTCAACGGCAAGTTCCAGAAGGAATTCACCGCGATCGAGGACGACCTTGAGAAGGAGGGACCCGAGAACCCGTTGGCGAAGCTGTACGCCAAGGCGGGTGAGACTGAGTTGGGCGTTGGCGAGAAGAAGGTTCGCGCACGGCTGGGCTTGCCATAGGCGCACGATTTTTGTATGATTAGATGGACACTACACCGCATGCATACCTAGACAAACTCAAACTCAAACTTTACAAACCTCCAATCCTGAGTGTCCCGCAAGCTCCAAATGCTGCCACTAAAGAAGCATGATTCTGGGATAGAGTTGTAGTGATACGCAATTGGTACATCGTTTGGTTTTTGATACAAGCTTAAGCTCAGCGAGCGACGCACATCGGGAGCTCGGTACAGAGGTCAGGCCAAGTCAATAATTACCATCCTTTCCATGGTATCCAGACATCCACCACTTCGTTGCCACCATCCGTGATGTAGTAGAGCGGGTGGTTTGCAGAGATGTAGCAAGCATGTTGACCTATGTTATGTTCAGCACGGAAGAAGCTATAGCCATACAGATCCTCCGCATACCTATGATCTCAATGACCTCGCCAATCTTGAGCGACGGGTCTCCATCGCCATCGGTGCGAACAAGTATGCCATGCTCCTGAGACGTACGTCCGATACGCCAGGCCTTCCCATTGATGTCTCCGTAACCTGGCGCTGGCCCTGTGTCTTTACTCAACGCAACTCCCCCTGCGTCGCACATGGCCTCATCCGCTCCTCCCCTTCCGGGATAGAACGAAATGACGGTAGCCAGTAACTTCTGAGCGATTTGCTCGCGCTTGATGAGGCCCGTGCTCAGCTGTTGCAAGTCGAGCATGGGGTAGTTCCCGGCGTGAAGTTCGAGCGTGCCATGTAACAGCTCCTGGAGCCTACCCCTTGTTGACGCAGAAGCGGCGTGGGCGGTAGGAGTCGAACCGACAGAAAGCACAAACGGCGGCTGCTCATCGGTGATGAGACTTTTCGCAAGCTCGGCAGCTTTGTTCACCGTTTCCACCTCAGATGACAAGAAACGTTCAGCCTCGTCCGACGACGTAGAGGCGTATGCGTTGCCAGCGTGAGCGTAGAAGCCAAAGATCTCTGTCGCTGGGGACGCCAAGACGCCCTTAACGAGCTTTTCGAATTCCGGTGAGCCAGGAACGACACCTGCGCGACTGGTAGGACGTGGTCAAGACGAGCCTCTCGAACCGATTTCAACAACC
Organism: Peniophora sp. CONT; assembly: GCA_001632445.1. Lineage (NCBI taxonomy): Eukaryota > Fungi > Basidiomycota > Agaricomycetes > Russulales > Peniophoraceae > Peniophora > Peniophora sp. CONT. The sequence continues at coordinate 647,561 of KV424459.1, forward strand.
TACCTCTGCCCTCCATCGCACTTGATGAACACAGACCATTTGCGTTTGTCTGCAGATTCACGCGACGCTTCAAACGCTTCGAGCGCCTCGACCTGAGCTGGGTTGTCAATCATAAGACGTACAATGGCCCCATGTGCAGAGAGCGCATCCCATAGAGCCGAAAGGTCTGCGATCTTGTTGATGGCCATAGGCAACCCGTAGAGGATCTACGAATCGAGAGCTTGTTAGTATCGATAGTGCTCTACGGATGTTATACGTTTACATCTTTCACGACGCCATCAGAGACCAAGCCAGAGTTCACAATCTGCCAAGCTTCCATGAGTGTCGACACAACGACAGCATGGGTAGTGTCTGTGCTGGAGGTCAGCTGTAAACGAGTTCCTTCTGCGGTCTGAGAATACATCGTGTCAATCACATTCATACGAAGATGGACGGGACGCGGTTGCCCACCTTGTGAGTCTTCACATGCGCACGGAATCCAGCACCCCATTCGCGAGCCTTCTCATGCATACGAGCACAGTTGGAGGCGAAGATCGAGCGATCGATGACCAGAGCCGGCGTACGAAGCTCGTTCAATTGTTTCCCAACGAATTCCTTCGTCAGGGCATCCTTATCAGACCGAGCAAGCAGCTGATGAGGAGTGTATGTTTGGGGAACGCTGGCCATTGCAAGCAGGAGATAAGATAAGATGCTAAGAAGTCACCCGATGGAGATGAACCGTAGCGTTAGAGAAAACCAGAGATCCTAAAGTATCCGATGCTTTTATACCTGACCCGATGAGGACGTTGAGTGGATGATCGCGGTAGGATGCGGAAGAGCAGAAAGCCTGGTGACTCCTCGCGGGCCTGACCGTGGCGCCCCATATGCTTCGACCGCGCTGGTCTTATGTTCTATCTTCGGCTTTATCTATCTATCACATCTCTCACCCGCAAAGCCGAATCCGTATAATCAGCTTCGACCATTCAGCTGCGCACTACACCTCATCTTACATCTGACCACCATGAGCAGCACAGTTGAGCCATTCGCCCATCCGCTCCATCCGTCGATTGCGTCGCGTATCGACCCCGAATATGAGGCCTTTCATAACGAGAAGCTGTTGTACCATATGCATTGCCACGAGGTTCCCTGGAGTCCTGCAGTGCGATCGGGACCCACTGTGCCCGGCGGTTCTGCACCTGTCAAGGTTGGCAGCGTAAAGGATTATTCGACGACGTCAGATCGCAAGCCATGGTTGCGCGTGTTCACGCCTGAAGGAGACGCGCCCGAGGGCGGTTGGCCCGCGTTCATATTCTATCACGGCGTTCGCTTTCTTTGATGTTACAACAGGATTGAAGCGACTGACGCGGCCATAGGGCGGTTGGACTTTGGGCAGCATTGACTCGGAAAACTCGTTCTGCTCCCAGATTTGCAAACGTATGTGAATTTGCAGTCAAGTGAACAGCTATTGATCTGCATGTGTACACTGTAGACGCAAAGACGGTTGTTATATCCGTTGATTATCGCCTTGCGCCTGAACATCCGTATCCTGCCGCCGTCGAAGATACCGTCGAATCCTTGATCTGGGTGTACGAGAAGGGTCGAGAGTTGCTCGGTATCTCGCCCTCGCGCATCGCAATTGGTGGCTCGTCAAGGTCAGTTGAGGAGATCCGATAATCTGGATTGCACCGATTGAGGAGCACTCGCAGCGGCGGAAATCTAGCAGCAGTAGCTGCGCTCAAGGCTCCTACTCTCGAGCCCCCGGTCCCTTTGGTCTTCCAGCTCCTCATCGTTCCTGTCACGGATAACACCGCGACGCCGGCCGGCGAGCGCCACGCTTCGTGGAAAGAGAATGAACACACGACCTGGCTCTCTGCGGCGAGGATGATCTGGTTCCAAGACCAGTACCTGCCGAACGTCGAGGACAGGGCTCGCTGGGATAACTCGCCGCTCTTGGCACCCAGTGACTTGTTTGCGAAGTCTCCCCCAACTTGGATCGCTATCGCAGAGCTTGATGTTCTGCGAGACGAAGCCCTGGCGTACGGCGAGAAATTAAGAGGGGCAGGTGTGCCGTGCGAGTGGAAGGTATACAAGGGCTGCCCTCACCCTATCATGGCCATGGATGGTAAGCTGCGATGTTGTCATTTACGATCGTCGCTGAAGAAGAGCTGTGTTGTTGCGCTGTCTGCATCACACAGGGTAAGTGCTTGTATTTATCGGCATCAGCGTCTCAAAAGAGCTCACGCCTATTTTGCAGTGCCCTCAGCTCCGGAAGGCAGATGATTCAAGACATCGTTGCCGCTTTGAGAGGTGGACTAAGAATAAGCTCTGATTGAATGGAGAGCGGCTTATAAGACAGATGAAATCTATGCATGGGAGGACGTAAAGTTAGTACACGTTAATGTAGGTTTAAGATAGCAGCAGCAGTTTTTCAACAAGCCAGTCAATGCGTCGGACATCGTATGTCGGGCCGCCGCTTGAGCGGCAAGCCAAAGCTGCGAAGTATCTGTTATGCGCCATATTTCAGAGTGCATACGGGCATCGTAGGTGGATCGCTGACGGAGTAGCACACATATACGGACCTTTGCGACGACGTCGCGTCGCATCCTTTGTGCATCTTACGCAACTGGTATGTTATGCATCGAGATAGGCATATCTATTTGAGCAAAGGCATTTGAGAGGCGGCACATGTAAACTAGAGAAAAACGCAGAAAGAACCTGCCTCTGGCACCAAGTTGAAAGGGCAGTGCGACAGGTTGAAAGCATAACGGAAGACCTAAAAACAATTCAATACACGAAGAACGACTCGATCATCCTGTTTTCAACACTTCCGTTCAGTAAGGTTATTCGACAAGCAGCCTGCAGACTTTGCGCATAAACGTTTACAAGTGAGCTTGCATGATGGCGTCGGACACGAAGGCGGCGGTGACGGGCTGGCCTCCAAACCAGCGTCCGTTGAGACCGTCGATGGCCTTGCGAGCGTTCGCGACCGCGTCGAACTTGACAAAGATATCGCCCTGAGCTTCGTTAGCTAATTTGTACACGCAAATATCCGATATCCGCTCTCACCTGAGAGTCCCTGACCACCTTGATGCGTTCAACTTTGCCGTACTTGCTCTCGCACTCGCCTTTGACGTCCTCAGCAAGATCCTTGTCCCAGTCCGGTTCGGTCTCGTCCTCCGGCTTGAACATGTTCTTGAGGTGCACGCAGCGAGATTCCATTGCCTGGATGTTAGGACGAGCCCTGTATGCGAAATCAGACGGGTCCGCATAGTGGATGAATGAGACGGGCACTCACATTGGCTCGGGGGAGAATTCGGGCTCAATCCTGGCAAGCTTCTGCATCAGCGCTTGACGGGACGCTGCGTTCAAGTTACCGCCTAGAAAGGATTAGCTATCCACAGATATAAACATTGAGAGTAGTATCCGTACCACCGCCATCCTCAAGAGACTCTTGCGGGGCGTATTTGATGTTGCCCTTCTCGTGGACTGTGTTCACGCGGAGCTGTAAGTGGCGTCAGTCCACTGAGCACAAGGGGGGTGAAAGAAGCTGACAGTGCGGCCTGCAAGCTCGAAACCGTCCATCTGCTCGAGGGCCACCCGTGCATCTTCGACACGCTTGTATTGTACGAAGCAGTAACCCTTGCTGCGACCGGTGACCGGGTCCTTGTGAAGATCGACGAACTCAAGCTCGCCGAAAGGCTCGAACACCTGCTTGATATCGCTCTCGGTTAGATTGAAGTGAAGCGAACCGACGTAGAGCCTGAAGATGGTTTTAGTATACGACGAGATGCGAGATATAATCACGTTCACGCACTGCATAGAGCCGGCCGAGGCGCGAACGCCGGGAGGAAGGTTCATAGATCTGGATGTGACGTTACAAATCTGGGTTGCGAAACACCATGAGAACAAACACGTACCCGTCTCCTGCATGAGTGCGGTTTCGCTCAGCTTCAGTCAACTGAACCTTGATAGGCAAACCCATGACAACAGTGCCGCTCAGGTTGATAGCTTTGTCGACCAAATCAATGTTGCGGAACTCAACGTAGCCGATGCTGCAAAACATGATCAGATGCGAGCAAAATCAGTAATGATATGAATAAAGTTACCCTTTCGAGCGCCGCGAAAGCCTGTCCGTCACGATGCGCGCGTCTAGCACGGTGTTGTCACCAAGTTTGTCCTCAAAGAAGTAGCCAAGGTCACGGGCCGTGAGGCGCGCGGCAAGCTGAGAAACAAAGACAGACCGCGCTTCAGAGTCCTCGGGGTTTGGTTCCTCAACCACAGGTTCATCGTTGACAGGTTCAAGCGGGGGCGAGAGTCTGGAACACTGGTCAATCATCATATTCTCACTTGGTCATTCTTAGCTTACCTGGGTGGCGGAGGCGGCGAACGAGGGCGGTGCGACCTCTCTCGCTCGTACGGAGGTCTATCATCACGCGCACCTCGGCTGTGGTGACGGTCGCCGCGATCATCTCGAATGTCGCGTGCGCGTGGGGGCCTGTCGCGCGAGTGACCTCGGTCGGAGCCGCGGCGGGGGCTGTCGATCCTATCGTCGTAGTCGCGCCTCTTCCTAGGACGATCAGCGTCAGCCTCGTCGACTTCATCGTCACGCTTGCGACGACGACGGTCCCTTTCGTCACGGTCACGGTCCGAACGATGGCGCCTGTCCCGGTCGTAGTCGCGGTCCCTGCGTGAAGACCGCTCGCGAGAGCGTTCGTCCCTGTGCGAACGTTCGCGAGAGCCGCGCCGGTCACGCTCACGGTGGCGGCTGTCTCGCCTGTCCCTCGACCCCGAGCGGTGAGACTTGCGGGTCCGCAGTGTATCGGTAGAGTGATCCCTGGATCGAACACTGGATAAAGTTGAATATTGGAGATATTTTCACGTAACAAAGCAAAATGCTTACGAAGACCTCGAGTCCATGGGCTTGTCGTTCATACCGTTTTCTGACATAAGAAAAAGACGGCTCGAGTATCTGCGACGACGAAGGCAGCAGGCAAAGAACGAAGACGCGAGCGCGCGCGGATGAAACTCGCACTTGCAAGTTCCCACACGTTAGTCCCGGCACCAGAGCCCGGCCACTTTGGCTGCTCTCGTCTTCCATCGTCGCCGTCTATCGCATCGCAGGCTTCAATGCCTTCAAACGAATACGATGCTGAGGCAACCGAGCTACTCGAGACTTACGGTGTGTTGTGTATTCTGTCGCGCTTTCATCGCCCAAATGTTCATTCCGCTGCTAGACTTTCTCATGAAGTACATTATAATTGGTACATTCCGGAGTCATGCCTTTCTTGGCCATCAACTCACGGCTCTACAGGAGAGGCTGGGACAGGCAAATCATGTCTCCTTCATCACTTCACCCACAACTCTTGTCCGTATCTCTACTCTCGAATGCTTGTTCCACTGCTCATGCCGGAGTCCCCTCATAGTCAAAGATCACTCACAACATACTATCGGGGTTGAGTTCTCAAGTAGAACCATCAGGCTAGGAGAGAAAAGGATCAAGTTGCAGGTGTGTACTGCGTCTAGCTAGCCAAGTATAACCACAAACCTTTCGCTGCCGATAGCTATGGGATACGGCTGGTCAAGAAAGATTCCGGTGAGTCTTAGCCAGTGGACCCCCAAGTCTGCTATCGACTGATTATGTGGTCAGATCTGTTACCCGGAGTTATTACAGAGGAGCAGCTGGAGCCGTACTCGTCTATGATATAACAAAGTGAGCGCACCGTCTTCGGAATTGAACCAGGACTCATGATACAAAGTCGAGCCTCGTTTCTCAATCTCCCTCGGTGGTTGGCGGATGCGAGAGCCCTTGCGAGCTCGGACCTGGTTGTGGTACTCGTTGGGAATAAATCGGATCGAGAAGACGAGAGAGAGGTTGAATGGGACGAGGCGAACCGTTGGGCGGCCGACAACAGTGCGTCATATAGCGGTCATACCATATATATGGCTGACGATAAGCGCAGATGTTCACTTTCTTGAGGCGTCATCTCTAACAGGTGATAATGTCGAGGCGCCCTTTCTTCTGGCTGCACGCTCGATATTGCTTGCCATCGAATCTGGGACCTTGGACCCGGAGAAAGCTGGCAGTGGCGTCAGTTATGGGGATCGCGCCCTTCGTCGCGTCAATAGCTCTAGTCGACTCAGCTTTGGCAGCTTAAGTGGGAGAAAGAAGGGATCAGCGGGCTTCAAACTCAAGAATCTTGTGCCAGGAAGGCGCTGTTGTTCGAGTTGACCGTCTGACATACCGCCTGATTCCCGTCCATCGCTATCGTCTACCCCAATCCATCGTCCTCTGTGGCTCTGCCTCAGCCAGAAGGTCCGTATGATATCTGTACAATACTAGCATCTTCTCATGGTCTCTATCTCCGCATACCCGTCAACTCTCGTTTGTCGATACCACATCCTTGCCCGTTCACTCTCCGCATATGTTTTGTGCGCTTGACGCCACATAGTCCCTGTATCTATCTTAGTCGCTGCTCCCTCCTGTCCGTTGCTCTTCGTTCTAGACTACTCTACTACACCGTTTCGAAACGTATGCTACATTTCTCCCATACATGACAGATCTACGTAAATTGGTCCCTCACTGAGTTGCTCGCTGTGCAACAGGTTGTGAATAGTCTCACGCTACTTGGGGACTCATCTGTGTGGCGCTGCTGCGCGTAACCAAAGGACGGGTAGGATAATTGAGTACGTGCGCGCAAAGAGGTACATTAGACACTCCACCTGAGTCTGTTTCCCACCGTCATTGGACCTTTACCGTCTCGCGGCGGGTCCGGCTCTCACTCAAGCGACCATCGTGGAAGGTTGCATATCGCGCTTTCGACCCGGGATCCTATCATACGAGAAGAGTATGCATACAGCAAGGGACGCATGCAAAGGATGTCGAAGCAGGTGCTCTCCTCGGGCCGTTGACCATACCTGGTCGTCGCGCTGCCCATCACCATGCGATACCATCAGCACAGTTCTTTCTATCTGCACAGTCTGCGCGGGTCGCTCATCCGCCGAACACATCCGACAGGCAATAGACTCAATGCGCGTGGATTGTACCGTGTGGGAGGCTCTCGGCTGACCTCGTTGCTCTGCTGGCAACGTAGTCCAGCATGGCAGATTGTGCGATCTATGTTCGAGAATTCCCCATGAGCCACGACTTCCTCCGGCGTGTACTTATACATCGGGACTACCTGAGCACGACCTGGCTTCCCCCGCCCTTACGACGGCATGCACACGGCCCAGTCAATGTTCTGAACGCCCTTGACGCTGCTGGCTTGTATACATGTCCTCTGGTCTAGTTGGTCCATCTGGTGTTCCTGCGGGTGAGTTGGATTTTGGACCACGATAGTATAGCGCCTGCAACGTGTCCCCGTGCTCTGAGTGCTCGTGGGCGATCCGGAATGTGTCCTTCCTCGGCCAATAGACCCCTTACGGGAGTAGCTTGTGACTACCGTGCATACGCTCAATGCTCGATCTTGTGTCACCATATGCTTTACGACTATGCCCCGCGTGCTGCCTGTTGGTTATATGTACTGACATCTGCGCAGGATCTTTGAACACTACCCTTGGGCTCAGCGCCGGTAACGACACAGCATCGCTGTCGACCTTCGTGTCGGCCAGTTCGTCGACCTTCACGAGCAATTCCACGGTCGTTGAGGTACTGCCCACGCCCAGCCTTGCTACCACCCTGCTATCAACGTATGTATTGCTTTATGTCCGCACTCCCTTGCCTGTCTAACTGCTCACAGGGCGGTCTCGACGATTCCAACCACTGCAGCGCCTGTTCGAGCCACCTTAGTTAAAACGACGTCTGGCTCTTCTTCCCCGGCGCCTACTACGCCTACCCCCTCATCTCCCAGCTCCACGGTCATTATGGGCTCCTCGTCTTCCGAGTCCGCCGCTGCCTCAACAACAGCCAAGGCAGTAGCGTCTGATGCGGTGTCAACGAGCTCGAAGGCTTCGGCATCGTCACTCACTGCGGCAGCTCCCTCCAGTCAGGCATCGGCAACTCCAAGCCCAAGCCCTTCCAGCAGGGCCGCACCGTCCTCTCTGTCCAGTCCCGATGCTTCGCCGTCTGGCTCCAGCACGCAACGTGCTGGTGCTCAAGAACCCGCTTCCAGCGCGTCCGCTATCAAGAGCGCGACTTCTTCGGCAGCTGGTACGGTCAGCTCTTCTTCTGCCGGTGAAAAGTCGGGGCCGCTATCTGCAGCCCCTTCTCCCGCATCCTCTTCCCCCGCATCTTCCCCCGCATCCTCTGCCCCCGTATCTTCCCCCGCACCTTCTTCGGATTCCATTGTCCCTTCGACATCAAGCTCAAACAAGCCGTTATCTTCAGGATCGGCCACAATCACCTCGGGGCCCTCGAACTCGCAGGCCAAGTCTGCGCCGAGTGTCGTTGACCTGCCGGCTACCACGTCCATCAGCACAGTCACAGAGGCACCTCAGACAACATTTGCGACGCCTGTATCAATTGCAGTCACCGCATCCGATGGACACACCACATTGTCAGCACCGCCTCTCGTCACCTCAGTGTCACCTTCCACAAGGACGGATGGTATGGTCGTTCAAGTGACCCATGTGATCGCGAACCCCAACAGCAACTTGAACGCGCTGGACAAGCATTCGTACGTTGTAGATGTTCCCGACCCTAGTACCCTAATTGATCAATCTGATGTAGGTTCTTTGACAATGCTGGCGCAGTCGCGGGCACGTTCGTCGCGGTTGGTATTGTCGCCACAGCTCTCGCAGCGCTTCTTTTATGCTGTCTGCGTCGTCGCCGTCGTGCGGCGCGTCGGGCTCGCTTGGAGGCTAGGTTGCCCGCATTCCCATTCCAGGATGAGCCAGAGACCCGGCAGACGGCGGAACGGCGGTCCATCTCGATCATACCTATGGACATGGATGACCCCTTCGCCGAGCCAGCACGAACGCGCCCACCGCTGCTCTTCAGGTCGGTAGGCTCCGCGGATGGACACTCTGCTCAAGCTGAGGGGCCAGGACATGCATACGAGGGTCCCTTTGCAGACTACCAACCGACAGAGCACGGCGCATTTGGCCATCACGACGCCATTGAAGCCACTCGCGCGCCATCGCGCGCAGTGTCTACACCATCAATCTACCCGCCATCGCTCTCGGACGACGGAAGAGACCGTGACTCGCTGTACGAGCAAGAGGTACACGTCTCGCCACCGCTCCGAGCATATCCTACGACATCTGTGCCGGAGTATATACCGCTGGAGCGCCGCAACTCGACACGCCCTTCCACACAGGAGTCTAATCAGCTGCGTGAGCTGGACGCATATCACCCGCCGCTACTCGCGCGTCCTCCGCCTATGTTGCACACACCAAGTTACGGTTACGCAACTTCGTCGACGGACCACGGCTCCAGTACCGACGGACCTCAAACACCTCGGTCTGAGAGCGCAACAGCTGTTGGCTCAGTGTACTCTGGAGACGAAAAGGAGAGAGTGGGAACGTTCAGCGGACTGCAAAGGCCAGCTTCCCCACAGTCTGTCTTCTTGCGACGTCAGCTATCAAAGCCGCTTGCCGAGTCGTTTAGCGTGAGTCAGTCCCACAGTGTCCGTCAACGAATGTCGCTGATTGGTTTCGCAGATCCCAGCAGAGCTTCGTCGCATGAGCGTGCATGCGAATGACCCTCGGGAGTTCATGGCGCAGTAGATAGCTTCCCTCATCATCATCATGTTTGTACGAATACGTGTAGCACACAGGGATTCACGCGTTCTGCCAATGTTGTATCATTCACGGGCAACTTCAATATCTTCGCGGACCACGCGCATTTGAGTCATCCAAATTTATTTGAGCCCGCGCGTAGCGAATATTAAGTATCGTAGAAAGTGTACCGGTACGAAGAAAGATAGGATGTACAGTATAATGACATCGTGTGTCGAGTCTAGAACGCCATGTGTCCCCCACTCTTCTGACGACCAACCGCGTAGACGACAGTCTGACTGACGGAGAGACCAATGGTAACGCCGATGGCGACGTTGATCATACGCATACCCAGTGCAAAACTGTCGGTGATCTGCCCAGAAGCGTCACCGGCGAGTCCACCACCCTGCGCCAGGCCGGACTACGATAAAGTAAGTTAGCTTGAGCACATAAGCCGTACATTCCATCTCCACACACCGGTACGAGGAAAAGTACACCGGGTACCATTGACGTGAATGCAGTCCCGCCGAAGATGCGCGACTGAAGGTTGCCCATGGTGCCGAGCGCTGCTGCACCGAGGGCAGACGCCACGTCGATCTGCGGTCCGACGAGGTGATGGGAGAAGAAATTGACCAGGTAAGCGACGCAGGCGAAGCCAATCATGACGAGGATGCGCCAGCTCTTGAAGGACTGCAGGTTTGCGAGCGAGATTGCGGTGGCGTATGCCGGGACGAGGATAAAATAGCGCCACCATGGCCAGTGAAGCGACGGCAATAGAGGCCAAGGCCAATCAGGTCCGCGGAAACAAGCTTCAACCATGTTAATGCGCCGTGGGTGAACACAAATTGACAACATACCTTTACCAGCGGCCACTGCTAACGTCTCGTTCTTAAAGCCAAACGTGGCAGAGAAGTTCAGAGCATGGCCATTGTTCTTGTCAGCGGGTGCAGAGAGTATGCCATGCACGTAGTTCAGTGCTGAAGCGCTTGTAGCGTAGTCTGTCAAGGCATTGGCCTTTGGATAAAACAGTAAGAAGAGGTCTGAGCCGATGGTCATGGAGAACCCCTGGACTTCATGTAAGTTAAAGCGCGCAAAGAGAATACCGGACTTACGAGGAAGAAGGTGTAGATGATCGCATAAACGAGTCGGACTGCACCAGCGATGATGCTGCGCTGAGTGAGTTCAAGCGCACTGGTCACTGGGGCGTCATGTCAGCGCACGTCTGTACTTTCGATAGGTCGTGCTCACAGACGATGTAACCAGGCAAGAGCGGAACGACACCACCGGACGAGATGGCAGAGTAACAAAAGATGCGACCCGGAATGCTGCTGAGAGCGCGTGCGGTGAAGGACACGAACATCGCTGCAGAGATTCTGCGGATGTCGTCAGAACTCGGCTCTTGATGTCAGAATGAGGGGATACACACTCGTAAACATTCGCGTATACCGAGCTTTTGGCTGCGAGCGTCAATCCTAGGTATTGGGTGAAGCTTGCGAGCGCGCCGCTGACTCCCATGTCCACAAGGCTTCCGTCAAACGCAAGAGCGCAGATGACGGATGAAGATATGAGAGAGAAGAAGCAGCGGAGAGCCAATGGATAGATCGGAGGAGCCTTGAGCAGGATAACGAGCCTCCGGGTGCCCTCATCCGGCGTACAAGAGTAGTGTAGGACATCGCGGTAGATATCATGTATCAATCGAAGGAATGTGAGCGAGATGCGCGAGCCGCTGCTGCGCACGAAGTGTAACTCGTCGGTATGAGAGACGTCATCGGAGAAGGCGACGACGATGATGTTCGGGAGGTACGCCAGACGAGCTTTGAGCTTGAGTTTGTCGCACGCAGCGTTGAGTTGCTCTTCAATACGATGCGAGGGTGCGCCATAGGTCATAAGCGCCTTTGCGAGCCTCAGAACGAACTTGCGGCGGGCCTGGACGGCTGTAGCGTGAGGGGTGTTGGTGAGTGGTCGAGCGTGCAACAAAAAGAGGACGTACGGCCCAGTCTTGATCTCAGATTCTTCTCGCCTTCGTCATCTTCTGAGTTCGAGTCGTCGAGGTGACCGTTCTTGGGCCCAAACCGATCCGGGAAGTTACCAAACTCGTCGGGCACGCCGTCTTGTTTGCTACGACGGACCGTCGGCACAAAGGGTCTGTACTCCGAGCCCGTGAACATGCGCGGGAAGCCGACCGTCCCAGATCGCATCTCGCTATCCGCGATATGAAAGACCTCCACCGCAGACTTCACCGCATCGGGTACCAGCTTGGCAATCTCCGGACCCACAGCTGAGCTGGCTCGGCGCAGATGGTTGAAGGCGTAGTTGGCGAACACAGCACCAGGCTTGCGTTCTCTGACCTTGGGTTGTACCTGCGTGGTCCTGAAGTCCTCCGGGAGCTCTTCTGCAGTTGGATCGAAGCCGTGTTCAAGGCGGCGGAAGACCGCCGCGCTCGACTTTCGATTCTGCAGATACGGCCGCGTCGTCATGTCCATCGGTTCGATGGCTTGAAGTACAGTGTCGGGCTGAAGCGATTCTGGCACGGAGCTGGATGACGACTGTGCTGGGCCATGAGTGTCAGGCGCGATGGGGCTGGACGCGCGACGAGAAGACGCTGATGGATTTGGCGCTAAGAAAGGTGAGGGATTATCGAAGTGAGCCATGGAAGGGATGTATCGCGCAGTGGTTCGTAGTCGATGGTCGAAGTGAGGGACAGAGAGGCAATATGTTCAGCAGCGAACGTCAAACGCATACTATACGCGTTGAATTCCATCGCGCCACCCTGTCACACAAGTTTGAATACATCCAAGCATTCATCCAGTCAAGTAGCTAGCTAGACCCAGTCCGAGCGGTAAGGGGTTTACATACAAAGGAGCAGACAAACAACAGGACAAGCAATCCAGGAAAGCAAGAGAACACTACGAAGAGTCGTACTCCGCCAGCTTCCCAGCAGATCAAGAAGAGTGCGGTAGCCGACGAGCGTGTGTGGCACCAAGAGTCCAAAGGCGTGATATCGTAATGGTAAGTACCCTACCAAATCTGAGGGGCAGGCGGGAGGTAGTCATTAGGCAACAGGAACGCGTCAATCCCGCTCTGCGTGAACGAGTTGCCGCCCAGGCTCTGGTCGGAGAGCCAGACAGGAAGCTGCTCGCTCGAAGTCTGCTCGAACCCGCGCCAGATGTTGTCCGCGTTAGGCATCTGGCCTTGCTGCGCTTGGTACAGGACCTGCTGATGTGCAGGATGCATTGGCACCTGCTGGGGGTGCTGCGGGTATTGGTACTGGGGAAGACCACCATGATGTTGAGGTACCACCTCGTGATTCGTCGGCGAGGCAGGTGTCGGCGAGTTATTGATGACTTGAGCAACAGACAGATTGGATGGGCGATCGACGGACATCTTGCCGTAGTTGACGCTTCCACGATGACCGTGTCCGACAATGGAACCACGACGGGTAGAACGCTTCAGCATCAGCTGTAGCGTGAGTGCATAGCGCTTGCCGGGTACTGCAGGGTGTGAGTATACTGGTGAGAGGCGTGACGCGGATTGCTTACTCTCAGACATGAGCGTGGCCAATTGCTCGACCAAGGCGCGGGTATGTTGCATATCGCATTCAGCAGGGCTGTCAAACATGAGAAGATGCCTACATCGAGCGTTCATGCCACTCACAAGAGACGCCCGAGGCGCAGGAGGAATGATGCAGTGAAGGTGGCGGTGGCGTGGGTGTAGTGAACAGCTGGCGTGCGAGATGAGCCAGGTCTCATGCAACTGCATAAACACACGCACCGTATTTCATCCCCTCACGGTAAGCGGGCGAGGACAAAGATATCTCCAGGCATTGCCGTGCGGTATGAATGGCATTTATGGCAAGAGAGCGTTGTAGCTCAGACATATTCTGCACATCCTCCGGCCCGTTGACGCCCTTGAGCGCCGTTGCAGTGTGGAATAGGTCCGCGTGGAGGTGCTGAATCTCCAAGCTCTGGCGGTAGAAAGCCGCGTTCTCGTACTTGGTCGAGAAGTGCGTGTCCCACGTCTGGTACCACTTCTTGAACTCGTCGCGAGCGATATGTAGCGGCTTGAAAGTCCGATCATCCAGAGGCTCGTTGGCGAGTGGCGCAAGCAGATTGTGCACGCGCTCGCGGATAGCCATGAGCTCGACCGTCGACACGAGGCGCATATCGTCCTCAATGGATAGGGGGTGATGCAATAGCAGACGGCACTTCCAGATACTCTCGTCGTCCTTCAAGATGGCGGGCCGTCCGGTACCGTAAGACAGCCTATACATTGTCAGCAGGCATCGGATTGAGAGGATTGCGGGACATACTGATGCTCGAAAAGGTAGAGGCAGAACCACGTGCGAGTAGCGGTGATAAGGTCGATGTCCTCCTGGCCTGTGCCATGCTTGCCTTGGTCCATCTTCTTCACAAGGCGAGGCCACGCCTTGTGCATACCTGTGACATGTCAAGTCACGACCTCGCAAGACAGCAAAGTTCTACATACCCAGTTCCATCGCCATGCGTACCGCGTGGCCTCCACTGAGCCAGCCATTGTCAGACCATCCTGCAATGAGGACTGCCGACGGCATGTCAGTCGCGCAAACGCCATAATGAACAGGTCACGTACCCATGGCCTGGACGGCCTCATAGCGGATCACCGGGGAAAATAAGGTTGCGCAAGCGATGCTTTGAACCTCCGCCAGGATGACTTTGTACACATCGCTGGGTTTGCCTACCGGGGAATCAGTGAGAATACCAAGAGTAACCGCTAAGCTAGGCTTACCTCCACCGTCGCGCACTTGGGCCGCCACCATACACACAGCGTTAACAGCGAACGGCGAGCGTGCGTGCAAGGAGTCGAATGTGTCCCGACTGCTGTCGAAAATGGGCAGGAAGGTCGAACAGCCATGATAGTAACTGGGCGCGCATCAGCAAACTCCATTCAGCGGCTACTCAAGACAAGCGCTCACATCCTGAACAACTCCCGCGCTTCGGCCTCCGAAATTATACCCTTCGATACCACTTCGGCCGAGTCAGTACTTGCCACGCATCGCGCGATGTGATGCTCACCGTCTTGGAAGACAACGTGTCGTGGTATAGCACCCGTTTTCTGTCGCTTGGCCGGTCTACCATCTGAAGCGTCCACTGGCGAGCGAGCGCGACTGGGAGGTTCGCTGTATTCGCCATTCTCCTGTTCATGGACAGATAGCAGATAAGCTCCAACTTCTCCGTCGCAAAGAAGGTTTACGCACTTTGGCCGCTCTCTGTATTGCGACGTCTGCGAGTCCGCGGAGAACTTCCCATGGGGCAGTCAGGCCAGACGCGGGCAATTCACCCTGCTCATCGTCGACATCGGAAGAATTGGCGCTGATCGCGTTGGATATAGGGCGCTTCATACCGGCGGTGCGGAGTTGCGGGTCGAGATTGTTGCGAAGCGAGGATACATTCTGAGGAGGCTGCTGCTGTTGAACCTGCTGCGGGGGTGGGCCACGAGGCGGACCCATCTGCTCGTTGTAGAATGGAGGGAGCATAGGCGGATGCATGCCAACTGGGATTGGATACGGCGGCTGGTGCGGGTATTGGCCAGGTGGACCATCAGGTCGGGGACCAGTAGGTGAAGTAGGCTGGTAGACCTGGAGACAAAGACGACTTGAGCATCGGAGGATGAGTGCATCGAAGTGTCAAACAAGCTACCTGGTTCGGAGCCATGACTGGATGTCCTTGCGGATCAAGCGGGGGCCTTATTGTGGACGGCGTCGACATTGCAGGAGATGACGAATGCACGCTGGGCGACGGATGGTTGTACGGTGGTTGCGGGTACATATGAGGAGAAGGGCCGTTGGGCGGCATATGAGGAGGCACTCCACGCAAGTGACCAACAATCTCCGCCAGTGTATTCTGGATAGCGATTTGTCCTTGTCGTACATCAGAAACCTGGGCCTCAAGGTTCCGTATGCGTCTGGGTACGCGCACGTTCAATATGGATATTGAATCAGTTGATATGATACGCACTCCAGTCCAGCTTCGCCAGTTAAAGACGCCTCCCGGCTCGGTTTCTCAAACAAACACTCCAGACCGGCATGGCGACACCTGTAAGCGCCGTGTGAGTACATGGACCTGACGCGACGCGACGCGTCCCAAGGGACGACATACCTGCGGCACGGTGGGTTGTCGGCACCTTCGCATCGCATCTTTTGCTCTGAGAATGTGATGCACGGCAATAACAAAGACAGGTAGGAGCAACACGGAGACTTCGTCAGAACAAGTCGAGATGAGATGCAATATCTGTACGCACTTCTGCAAGCATTCTGAAAAGCACCGGAACTCAACCTTCAGCAACGACCATATAAGGCAAACATGAAAACTCACGCATGCACCTGAAGAGAGTCATAGACGCGTAAGTAAAGCTAGGGGACGTGGTGAAGCAGCCAAACGTACGGGGAACGCGATTGAGGGTCTTGGTCGCTGGTTTAACGTCTCTCGGGCTGTCCTCCTGCTTTGGCATCATTTGGCCGGGTGGGCCGAGGGGACCGGAGCCGGAGAAGTCCATGGTGGTGGTCAGAAGCAAGGAAGGGAGAGGAAGCGCCCCGCGGGGGAGCAGTGAGAGCGAGAGAGTTGAACGGAACCGACGCTCGTGCTTGCCCCGAGCGCGCCCTGATCTCGATCCTGCCACGTTCTACTCTTTCTCCCACGGCCCCTGCTACCTCTTCCCCTCACACGACAAGTCCTTTCCCTTCATCCACCATGGCGTTCACCTCCTTTATATCCCATCTGCTGTGGTAAGTACTGTTAAGCAGTAATCGTACCCATGTGACCCTTAACGCCGCCTCCGTAGCGGATGGTTTGCGTTCTTGCTTCCCTCCTATAAGATGTACAAGGCCTTGAAGCACCGTCCTGTCTCTGAGCCCGAGTTGGAACGCTGGGCTGGCTACTGGGCCGTTATTGGAGCCATCGTTGCCTTTGAATATGCAGCTGAGTGGGCAATCAGCTGGTGAGTTAGGACGTGCCCAATACCTTGCCCCTCGAGAGCTGAACGTACTATTATTCAGGTTCCCATTCTACTGGGAGTTGAAGACCCTCTTCCTGTTGTTCCTTTCGCTGCCACAGACCCAAGTAAGCTAAATGCGGCCTCTTTCTGCTCAACTAGCCTAAGCGCTTCATTACAGGGTTCTAGCTACATCTACCAGACGTACCTCGAACCGTACTTCCAGGCGCACGAGGCCGACATCGACCAGGGCATAGAATCTGCTCAGACCGAGCTCCTGACCTTCCTACAGAAGTACGGTCAGCGCTTCTTCGAGCTTGCATGGAGCGTCGTCAGCAAGACGCCCATTAAGCCTGCTGATGCGCAAGGAAACGGTCAAGCCAACGCGGGTACCGGTCCGAACCCAGCAGCGGCGCTGCAGGGGCTCTGGAGCGCATATGGACCCACAGTTCTCGGTGCGCTTGGCAAGCGCGCTCAGCCAGCTGAGCGTCCCGACGTTGGTGCGCGTACGAATTCTGCTGCGTCTGCTCGCAGCACTGGCGCGGCTTACCCGGCCAGCGTTCCTCTCCCTCCCACTCCTGGTGAGAATGCTGGTTACATGTAGATGTGCTCATATCTGGACTTTGCTTTGCTATCTATACATCATGGACCTCCGGAGCAGCTCTATCTAACGTTTAACCTGTATTAACCGCTTCTCGCTTGCTAGAAATGGAATGCTAGAAAGTGGAATTGCGCATCCTCGGACATATCATATAAACGAATGTACAGTCCTCGCGATATGGCATGCTTTAAATACATATGGAATACAGGTCTACATAAACAGCCCAGGCTCAAGAGCCCACTCGGTGACGCTTGAACGCAGCTTCAACGTCCCCTGCAGTATACTCGAGCGAAACACCCGTGCTAGCATAGCACTGCGTGATGTGCTTGTTGAAGACGTCCGTTATACGAAGCAACTCCTCTTCGCATGCCTTCCACACACCAACGAGCACCGTACCAGGGGCGATCCCGGTGCTCTGCGCCACAGCCGCCTCGGAAGCCTCCGTGAAATGCTTCTCGACACGCTTGAATAACGTGTCAACGTGCTTGCGCACGTCCTTCGCGTCGTACTCCTTCACAACCTTCTTGAGCGCAGACCGGTTGTAGCTACTGTTGTTCGCGACCTCGGTCGGCGCAGTTGTCTTGAGCAAACGCTCCACGCCATCGAAGTATTCCTGGTGACATTCGTTAGACTTATATAGAAATTGATTTTGGGCTACTGACGATAATCTTCGCGAAAGGACGCCGCAGGACGAGCTTGACGTATGCGGACAGGTTCTCCTCGTACAGGTCCTGCGCGCGCTTTGAGAAGGCGCCAACAGAGCCTATCTCTTGCTGTCGAATTTCTGCAACGAAGTGGTGCATGTTCTCTGTAGATGATAAGCACGCGTACCGTAACTTCAATCACGCTGGATCACACACCGATGAGGATAACGTGGTAGTTGAGCTGGCCCTTGTCCTCGCCCTCGCCATCAAGCTTCGCCATCTGCTTGAGCGAGTCGAACATAGTCTGCACGATCTTCTCATATGCGACGTCGACGGTCTGGCGGATCTCGAGCGTATCGGCGCCGACAAGCTGGTGTTCGACACGGCCGACGTAGATAGGAAAGTACTTGATGAACTGGGCGACACCGTTGCGCTTCTTGCTTGTGAGCTTGGTGTCCTCAATAGACTTGATCTGCTCGGCGACGTGTCGGTCGAACATCGACTTCAGTTGACGATGCTGCTTGTCGAGAGCGTTAATGAGGAAGGCATTGCCACGCTCGTCGGCGTCAGCGATGAAACGCTCTAGGCAAGCGATAACCCCGATGAGCTGTCTGTTGCAATGTCAGACCAGGTGTTGATAGCTACCAGAGTTATACGCACAGGTTGTCTTTCGCGAGAGCAGCGTCGATCCACGCCTTCAGCTCAAGGGGTAGGAACCCGAAGATGAGATCCATTGCACCACGAATGAGCTTTAGCGTCTGTTGGCTCATCCCGATAGTCCGTGCAGCCTGACGTCTGAAGTAGTTCTCTAGGCCCATATAGTCCGCAAACGTTAGACCAGCCTCATTGATTTGCAAGAAATCCGCGATGAACTCCTGCTCGCGATACACCTGTGGCGCCATGGCTTCAAGAATGCGGCCGAATGCTGCAGCTGCCTCCATATCGCCGTCCGCAGGCTTATCGCGATCTCGCCGATTGTCGAGCGGCGAGCGAACGAGCGTACCCGCTCGACGAAGTGGATTCGCCGTTCGATTACCACCGCCGCCAGGAGTCTGAACAAAGTCTAGATCATACAGATTAGCTGGATGTACAGTCTTGACCACCGCTTACTTACTTTGCTCAGCATCCTCTTCTGACGGCTTCTTCACCATCCCGGTATAGACTGTCATAAGAGCCTTGATCTGAGTACTGTGCAGCTCACTCGCGGTTGAAAAGTACGCCTGAAGTTTCCGTAAGCTTTGTTGCAGAATCGTGCAGGTAGACGTAGAACATACAGCGCAAAGCTTGGCATAGGAGACTTCGTCCATCTCCTTCAGGTACAGGATGAGGCCGCTGTACCGTCCGAGATAAACTTCGACCTCCTTGTGTTCCTTGATGGTGAGACGCGTGCCCTTGTTTCGCTTGACGAGGCCGTCGTTGTCTCCAAGGAGCATCTTCGACTGTTCGACCGATCAGTATAAGGCGACGCGAGCGCTTGCATATGACGTGCCTGAGCAACGAAGATAATCGACAGATAGTCGTACACGCGCTTGCAGAATTGTTGGTTGTGGGTGCGGTACTCGTCCAAGCGCTCCATGGTCGCGGCCATGTCGCGGTCGCGTCCGGCTTGCAGAGCTTTGTACAACTCAGCCGCTGCACCTTCAAGACGCTCTATGCTAGCAGTCTTCTCAAGCGACTCTTGGGTGAGCATGACGAGCATCTCTCTCGGAACTTGAACCGTTTGCTGAAAAAGCATTAGTACAAAACAAAAGCAACTCAAGTATATACCTACCAATAGATTCTCTAACTCGCTGAGCAGAGCCCTTTGGTTCTGCGTTTGGACTTGTAAGCCGCGATTCTGCGATTGGATGAAGGATATGTCTTCGTTGACGGCCTAATATCAGGGTTCAGTGACCATCGAATGTATAGCAAATAGAACACCGACATTCAAGTGTATCTTGTACGATGAAACTTGGCTCTCCATGGAGTCAAGTCCGGCGATCGTTTCGTCAAGGAAGTTTAGAACGAGGTTGACCCGCTCATCAGACTCGATGAACGAGTACATATTGGCCTAAACATTCGTTAGGACACCTATACGCATGGAACCAACCTCATGCTCACCTTCTCTAGAGCCATAAGTTCGTCCATCAACCTAGCCTCTATCTGGTCAACTGTCCCTGCCGCCTTGTTGCCACCCAGAACAGTATCAGACGCCCATTCATATCCTTCTAGCATTTCTTCCACGCTCGCTAGAGTATCCTGATTGCTCTGCTCTTCCTCGCCAGCCCCGCCTAGATCGCTTGCTAGCATGCGATCAAGCGCCGCCTGATTCGCCGGATCAAAATATGAAATGCGCGCATTCTGGTCTCGCCGTTGCGGCAGAGGCTCTGGGGCCGCGGGACTAGGTCGACGAGAGGGATCTTGACTCCTCGCTCTTGACGAAGACGATGGCTTGGTTGCGGTCGGGGTGGCGGATGGTGAAGGTGAGCGGTGCTTAGGTGTCTCTGCCGCGGACGGACGGAGGCCGGTGTTTGTGGACGTCGACCCAAGGGACGTCACAGAAGCAGAAGACTGAACGGCGAAGCGGGACGAAGGCGGGTTGAGCGAGCTTTCCATCGACGTTCGAATGGTAGATTCTGTCGGTGCATTGGACTGGCGCCCCACGGATCCATAACTAGACGATGCGACAGATGGCCGAACCAAACTCTCTCCCGGCCTTTCGGCTCGAGGTGGGCGCTCCCGAGCTGGCGGAGGTGTTGGAGAGGGCGCTTGCCGGCGAGGGGCCGGAGATGGTGCCCGCGAGGTCGAAGCTTCAGAAGGGGGCACACGGCGTGAATCTACGCGAGGTCGTGAAGATGCATCGAACACTCTAGGATCGGCCGGAGGCCTGGGTGCGCGCGCGGTCTCTACCGGAGCGCGACCATTCGTATCCCGAGCTGGCGTCCGAGCTTGAGGCGCTTGCAAGATCTCAGATGCATAGAGCACATTCAAAGTAGGGTACATACCTGACGGAGCATCAGACGGCATATTGACAAGACGCAAACGCCCTGTAGAGCCGAACATGGCCCTGTACAGTTGGACCATCGCCAGAAGAAAGTTCGCCTGATCCTCTCCATTCTCTGTCTGCCAGCGATACGTCCGTGCAAGTGTAATGTTGAAATCCTTGGCCTGTTTGCGATATCAGCACGACTAACGTATGGCAGGGATGCGCCACGCACCGATAACACCTCCAAGCCGCGCAGTTCCTGTAATTGCCAGGTCTTCCCGACTGAGAATGTGCCATTCGAGTTCAACTTGGATTTGTGAATGAACGCATGACTAGAGATATCCTCTGAGACCTGTTAAGCCGGTGCACGCGTCAAAGCATCCGGCAAGGACATACGGCTAAGCAAGATAAACCGAGGCTTCAGACCATCATTATCGTTACCAGAGTCCTCCCAGACCTTCACATGGGCCACGTAGTTCTCTACAGTATCACCGTTCGCATTGCGACGCGAGAACACGGAAGCAACAATGCGTTCGCGCACGTCATCGTTGGCCGACATGAGAGTCGAGAGAGAAGGATATGTGGCCCGCACGGCATACTCAAGCTCACATGTACGCGCAGCAACGATCAGACCCACGAAGGGTTCGTCTATCTCGTGTAGATATATGCATCTCACAACGTTATGAGTGCTATGTATAAGTAGTAATGTGATATCCTATTGCAATGGTAGTGACACTATCGCAAACCGTTTTCTAACAAGGGTTCATGTAAATCGTACTCG
The DNA here is from genome assembly GCA_001632445.1 of Peniophora sp. CONT. Classification (NCBI taxonomy): domain Eukaryota; kingdom Fungi; phylum Basidiomycota; class Agaricomycetes; order Russulales; family Peniophoraceae; genus Peniophora; species Peniophora sp. CONT. The sequence continues at coordinate 669,151 of KV424459.1, forward strand.
TGTTGCTTCGTTGATCCTCTCCGAATCATCCGAGAAAAGAAGCTGCCCTCGGCGGCCCGACCAACTTCCCCATTCCGCAGAATCCTGTACTTCCTTCCTCGCCACTCGACTGTGTTCCCTACCATCGCTAACGTCCAAATGGGTAATGCCAGGAGCTCCCTAGCGACCCAAGCAGCCAGGAAGCTCCATCTTCGGGATGCGGGAAGCGGGTACCCGGCAAGTGATGCGTAGACGTCAAGGTCCACCCAGAGCCAGAATGCATAGTGCAGGGGAAGGAAAAGCAGTGGGTGAACTCCCAGCAGAGTGCGAAGACAGGCCGCAGCGAGTAAGCTCACGACAACGCACTCCGTGACAGGTTCAACGAGAGTTGCAGGCAGAGTCATGAGCTTTCGGACCCGTATCCAGCGCACACGACGCCAGACATAGTCCGAGAAGGACATACTTCCGATGGCATTCTTTGCGACATCGCAAGATAGGTCGTGTCGTAGGTCCAACTCGTGCCAGAGCGCTCCTGCGATCATATTGTCCTCAGCCAGATAGCGACCGAAAGCTGCAAGGCCAAATCCGCGTCCATCATCTTCCGGGGGCTCTCGACGATGCTTGAGGCTTCCATTGACCAACTCGAGGTCAGAACGACGGTACAGGTTGGATTTCCCCATAACGCATGAATCTATGGCCGTGGTGTTGATGGCGAGGTACATCTTTGCGTGATTGGTGTTGAGGAAAGCCTCCTCTATGCGCGAACCAATGGCAGGTTGGTTGATGAACGCGAAGGGGACGTGATGTACAAGGGCTATGCGCCGCTTGCCCGGTGTGACAGGCTGGCTCAATACGTCCACTGCGCGGGCGAGCGTACCAGGAGCCACAACAATGTTTGAATCCAGCACCCACAGAATATCGTGCGCGGCCTCTCGGTAAGACCGCATTAGGTTGTTGACTTTGGGGTTGAGGCCCACGTCTTCATTACCTGCACTGCAATGAGTAGGAATATGCGTGTTTGATGTCAGACGTACTGATGACGATTCTCGCGTTCACTCGAGGGTATTTCTCAAGGAGCTCGCGTACAACTGAGAGAGCCTGATCGGCTTCGCTATCCACGGACAACAAAATCTCAAAGTTGGGGTACTCTTGGGTGAAGGACGACTCCAGATTTTCATATAGATTTGTATCCAGCCCTTTCAAGGGACGCAATATAGATACACCGGGTACTGAGGAGGAGGGAGAAGAGGCGAGAGGTGACCGAGGCCGTAATCTGTACCGTTTCCGACTAGATTGAAGATCAGCTCAATGAGCCCGTCAACGATATGCAGGAGACGCACGCAGCCCAACATCCCAGCAAGCCGATAGACCAAAGGATGGTGTACCATACAAGGCCAAGAGTTGCAAGACCCCTCGACCAAGTGAACGACATCCCTCAGATGTGCACGACGTCCGTGGTCGACGGGCGGCGGCAAGCTGACAAGCAATTGCGGAAGGCGCTCGCGTCTTCCGCCGGCCAAGCGCCCGCGCGATATGAAGACGCGATCCCATGACTTTCACGACCGACGAAGGTCTATAAGCTTTGCAGACTTAGGCAGTCACACAAACTCGCATTTGATCAACTATTGTACTATGGGTGTATTCTGGTGTATTCTACCCGTGTACGAAACTTATGTATCATGAGAGTTCATGTAAACCGAAGACGCGAACGGTGTTCTCCCAGACCGACTTGCTCGCTTGTTCGAACGAGGTATCCGGTATGACCTGGCCCACTACCCACGCTACACCACCGATAGCACATGGTTCATTCCGCCCCTTGACTGCCTTCCCTTCGACATACTTCTCGGGTTGCTTGCTCTCTGGTAAGTATAGTGTTTTGTGAGCAGAATGCAGGTCATCAAGGTGGGCTTTGGAAGCGTGTGTTGAAGTCATCGAGCACCATGGCGCATCTATGCGTAGCGGTACTTATTGTATTGTGAACTCACTGAATGAAGCAAATCACGGCTCACCAGTTTCAAGCATGAGCTTATCAAGTCTCAGATGACGCACAGCGCCCAGGTTCTCCTTCGTCTTCAGGCTGCAACCGTTGATGCTAAGAGACCGTCAGCGATCGGAGAGGGTTCCCAAACAAGAAATACTTACCCAACACAGAAGCCCATGTCCATCTAAAGTGGAGTTATCACTTTCGGTTCGCGATGAAGCTCAAAAGCAATGTTTACGTAGTCCGTACATTCCAAAACGCTGCCCGTGAAGCTGTGGACAACGCCACCAGCGGCACCGACAGCTGCTCCGCCGTCGCTGCCAAAGCCTTCCTCCCGCATGATGCGAACAAAGTCCTCATGCGCTGACCGAGAGTGAAGAAATAAGGGTAGATGGTGCTTCTTGGCTAGAGCAAGTTGCTGTCCTAAGTGTTCATGCATCGTGAGTTCGAGGTCAAGTTCCTCCTCAATAACTAGTAGACGAACGGAAGTACTTTTGCTGTATCTCAGCTGAAGAGAAATGTAGTCGGTCGTAATCAAGACCGCATTCGCCGACTGCTACGACTCGACCGGGTCCAGACAGGTTATCCTCGATGAGCTTGTCCAGTGCATTGAAGTATGCGTCTGCGCCGTCCGCATACGCATCAAATTCGTTTGAGCGGGTCGGATGGCATCCCACTGTCGCATACAGATCTGGCAGACGGTAAGGTGATTGATGCATTTTGCACCCAGTCTATCGAACCCACTGTGTTCTCGTGCAAGAGCGAGCGCCTCTTTCGATTCCTCAAGGCTGCCGCCAGTGACGATCATTGACTTGACACCCGCCTTTTTTGCGCGCTCAAGGACATCCAGTAGATCATCTCAAACAAGGCATGAGATGGTTGCCAGACTCGTGCACTCTGATTCGATTCACCTTTGTGTTTCTGGCGTCCACGATAGCTGCCTCGGAAAACGGGGTCGGTCAAGTTCACTAAGACGAGGAGTTGGAGGTCAAAACTTGGCAATGAGATGCTTTATTGCTGCAAGACAAACCGCCGATGTCTGATCGCACGTAATGATCCTAAGTGGCTGCGTGCAGAGTGGTAGACAGTGTGCGTCGACGTACCAACGAATCGCACTTCATCATGTGAAGACATTGTTGAGTGCAGCCTCACAGTTCTTGCGGGGTTGATGTCAGATCGATAACCACTATGTGTATTCTGGCCAACAGTGACTGCCGAGCGCTTTGACAGGAAAGGTCGTGCTTGGTGAGAGTTCGACCACAACGGCCTCGGGAGCGTCTTGAACCTGCTGTTTGAACCGGGCGCTACTAGTGAGTAACGCGCTCTTGCCAAGCTAGCGGGCTGTGACCACAAGGATGCCGTATTTTCGATGAAGTAGCGGAGGTATCGGAATGGACAAGGAATATTGTAGAACGAGCCTCGTGAAGGCGAGAGGCAACTTGCTTGACGCGCGCGATCGTATCTTCACCTGAACCATGATCAACTCGGGCTTCTGTGCAGACCCGCCGTGATTATGCATCATGCTACTCGTGCACCTCCCTTAGCCTCTGTGAATCACAGTGTGGCCCCTGAATATCTGGCACCTGGCAAAGTGCAGTACGCGTGACCAGTGTAGCCCGGGATTCGCTCTCTTACGTGCCGGTCATCACTCGGAGCTCGCGCTTCTGTCCGTCTGTCCGCACTTGCACTGACACCGTCACTAGCGACGTTTTCGGAGTCCAGTGCCTTCTTGCCTTCTGGCTGCGAGTGCTCTAACCCTTCTCCGCCATCTACAAACGGGATACACACCCCCACAACCAGCTGCCGCTCAAGATGGAACGCGTCAAGCAGCTCGCTTCTCACCTCACTGGCTCGTCGTCAACTGGCGTGCAAGCATTATTGCGCAAGTCGCCAGATGATGTTGTGATAACCATGGCCGTCCGCTCGCCAATGTGCAAGGCGAAGAAGGGCGGATTTAAAGACATGAGGTGCGTATTGTGGCACCTGCATTGCGTGCATATGCTAACAGGGCTGCAGGTCTGACGAACTGTTGACAGAGATGTTCAAGGTAGGTACGGCGACTCGGAAAACGAGAGCATACACCTACGCATATTATAGCGTGCAATCGAGCATAGCAAGATCGACCCTAAGATCATTGGCGACATCTGTGTCGGTACTGTGCTTCCCAAGGGACCTGTCTACGAGGCGCGCGGTGCTGCGCTGGCTGCCGGTATCCCTGACAGCGTTCCGGTGCAAACCATCAACCGTTTCTGTTCGAGCGGGCTCATGGCACTCACTACTATCTCAAACCAAATTCGCGCGGGCCAGATTGAAGTTGGGCTTGCGATTGGTGTCGAGTCTATGACAGCCAAGTGCGTTGATCCCTTTGTCCCTACGTCTGAGCGGCATGTTCACGCACACGTTCAGTCCCGATGATGGTCCCAATACGGCGAGCGATGAGATCAAGGCCCATGGTCCAGCTGCCGACGCTCTGCAGCCGATGGGCTGGACGAGCGAGAACGTCGCGCGCGATTTTAACATCAGCCGTGATAACATGGATGAATTGGCGGCGCTCTCCTTCCAGCGCGCAGAGAAGGCAGCAGTAGAGGGCGTGTTCGCGTCCGAGATTGTACCCTTCACTGCTCTGCAGAAGGACACGGTGAGCGGCGAGCGCAAGCCAGTCGTTGTTAGCGCGGACGATGGCATCCGGCCTGGTACGACAAAGGAAGGCTTAGCGAAAGTCCGTGCGGCCTTCCCGCAATGGCCTCCTGCAAATACGACGGGCGGCAACGCATCTCAGGTCACTGACGGCGCGGCTGCCGTGTTGCTCATGACGCGCCGCAAGGCAGAGCAATTAGGTCTGCCCATCCTAGCAAAGCACGTTACGACGTCTGTGGCTGGCCTGGCTCCGCGTATCATGGGCATTGGTCCCAGCGTTGCCATTCCGATGTTACTCGAATCAGTGGGCATCACGAAAGATGATGTCGATCTGTTCGAGGTAAGTACATATGTTCGGGGGGCACGGTGAAGCAGCAGTAAACGCTAACTTAATATTATCCACCCCAGATCAACGAAGCGTTTGCCTCGGTATGTCATAGTCCGAGCTGCTGTACGACGGTCGTTCATAGTCTCCTGTAGATGTATGTCTACTGCACGCGCAAGCTCGGCCTCGATCTTGACAAGGTAAATGTGAACGGTGGCGCGATCGCTCTGGGCCACCCGCTTGGCTGTACCGGTGCTCGGCAGGTCGCCACCGGCTTGAACGCGCTGCAACGCCGCGGCGGCAAGGTAGGCCCGCTGTCCGGCTAAGACCGATGTATGCGCGCTAACGGAAAACCTGATCCGCAGATACTTGTCACGTCGATGTGTATCGGGACTGGGATGGGCGCTGCGGGACTCTTCGTTGGCGAGTAAATATCAGTATTTCAAGCACATATGGAGCCATGTTAGTAGTATAGTATACGTGATCCACGTATTACATAACCTTTTTGATCGACGTGGGCGCTTGTGGCGCGTGTTTTGTTCAAGCAGGCACGGCGTTCTTTCCCCAGACGCGCATGTCATGCCGGCCGCGGTGGGATCGAGTCTTTCAAACGGACATGATGCACCGGATGCTTGCGAATACGATCTTGTCTCTCTCCCCCATCTCCGCACACGCTAATACACATCGTCCGTCCCTACAGAGCAGAGCTCTTTGGACGTAGCCCATGGCGTCCTACAGTGCCGTTCATAGCTCAAGTCGTCAGGACCTCCACAATACAAATCCTGGTGGATATTCTGACGAGCCCATGACTGGGCAAGCGCCTCTTGCGGCGGGCTCTGCGAAACGCCGCGGCCTTAGCCCTTGGGTCAAGTTTGGCGTTCCGATCGCTATTCTCGTCATCATCGGAGCTGTACTCGGCGGCGTGCTCGGCTCGCGGGCGGCGAAAAACAACGACTCGAGCAGCAGCTCTACTTCTGGCGGCTCTTCTTCATCTGGAGATAGCTCGCCCGCCGCTGCCAGCTCGGCCGTTAGCGCGAAGAATGCACTAGGTATATTTGCCACCTCGACCAACTCGGAATTCATGGTCCCCGTTTACCCATCCACGGTACGTGCTCCCGTCTCAGAGTGAGGATGAGCAGCTATTAATAAGCATATCAAACTGTACAGACGAATGCAGCAGTTTTCACCACACCGACATTCAACACTCAACAAGCCGTCGCAGTCTGGCCAGATGATCCCTTCCAGCCCAAGAACCCAGCCCCGACTTCCGTCCGCTCTGACCGCCCGCGCCTGATTGCGCCAGCGTACAAGTGGCAAGCGTTGCCGACGCTCATCGCGCAGGACCCCTACATGAAGGCATGGAACGACACCATCTTCGGTAACGCGTCTACATGGGCCGCTATGGACGTGGTGGGCTACGTCGATGATGGCAGCAATGGCATCCTTGATGTCGCTCGCGAGATTAAGGAGCGCATCAAGGCCTTCTCGTACGCTTACCGCATGACCAACGACACCAAATGGTCCGACCGTGCGTACCTTGAGATGGTGAACGCGGGCAGCGACAGCTGGGGCCCTAGCACGGACAAGTGGAACACTAACCACTTTCTCGACACGGCGGAGCTCTCTGCCGCCTACGGCATCGGCTACGACTGGCTTTACGAGTCGCTCAATGACACGCAAAAGGGATACATCCGCGACACCATGATCCAGTGGGGCCTTGGGCCTGGTCGGCAGGTCTTCGAGGGAAGTACCAGCTTCGGTTGGTGGTCTGCCGCTACCATCAAGGGCAACTGGGTGAGTAGAAATTTCTTGCGATTACTGGTCATGTCATACTCATGCATGGTAGAACTGTGTCTGCAACGGCGGCCTCACTTTAGGCGCTCTGGCTATCTTGGGAGAAGACGACGGGACTGCAGCTGCGCTTCTCGGTCACACAATCGACAACGCTCAGCAGGCGTGTGTGCTTGCTCCTTCTCCCGACGGCACCTGGGCGGAGGTTGGTTCTTCATATTCTCGCGTGGGGTCAACTGCTGACGCTCGTTGACAAATTTAGACAGCAAACTACTGGTATTTCGGCACGACCGGCATGGCCGAGATGTCGAGTGCGCTGCAAACTGCGACTGGCTCGGACCACGGGCTGCTCGCTGCTGGCAGTGGTGTCAACGCAACCGCGCTGTACCATATGTATGTTACTGGCTCGACTTCGCTCTTCAACTACGGCGACCATGGCCCGAACAAGTTCAGCACCACGGCCAACATGATGCACTACTTTGCGACGCAGTTCAACATGCCACAGTACTCGCTCTTCCAGCGTGACCGCTTCGACTCGGCTTCAGACCCGTGGGCCATGTTCTGGTATGATCCCGCTGTCACTGGCGCATGGTGGGATGGCCTTGCGCTCGACCACTACTTCGGTGCGTTGCTGGACCCGCCTGCCTATGTTGTTTTCATGTTCCTAACGTCAAGACAGGCAATGACACGGACCAGTGGGCCAGCATGCGTAGCAGCTGGACCGACATCAACGCGTTGTACGTCGCGGTCAAGGCAGGCAAGTTGGTCGGCCATCAGACCCACAACGACCTCGACGCTGGCGACTTCGTCATCGATGCCCTCGGCACGCGGTGGGCGGGCGAGCTTGGCTCAGGCGACTACCTTTCGACTGGCTATTTCTCATCCGACGATCAAGACTCGCAGCGTTGGTTGTACTACCGCAAGCGCACTGAGGGCCAGAACACGATTCTCGTCGGTCAAGAAAACCAGGACGTCACGGCAGCGCCGACGGCTAACTTCCAGTCGACTGGAGAAGCTCAGGGCTCGAGCACGGTGTACGATGTCCCCAAGGGCTCGACGGCGTACTTCACCGCGGATCTGACGTCCGCGTACTTCAACACGTCCGTGTCTTTCACTTCGTGTTAGCATCGTGATACTGATAGACGATGATGTGTAGGACGTCGTTCAAGCGGGGCGTGCGCACCATCAACGCGCGCAGGCAAGTCCTCATCCAGGACGAGATCAACGCCTCTGCGGGTATCCAGTGGAGGATGCACACGAATGCCACGGTGTCGATTGACAGCGCGGGCACGACGGCAACTCTGACACTCGATGGACAGACGATGAAGATTTCGCTTCTCAATGGACCGTCTGGGGCCAAGTTTAGCACAATGCAGCCAGTGCGCTTTTCGACGGACCCCGCACTTCCGTCGGGGCAGACCGACCAGGACAATCCCGGCGTAACCGTGCTCGCGATTGCGCTCGATGCTGGCAGCTACACGCTCGAGGTGCTGTTCAACCCGCAATGGGACAGCTTCACTGACTTTGCGACGCCGAGCTCCGTCGCGCTCGACTCGTGGAGTTTGACAAGCCATCCTTGAATGAGGCGTGGGATTGACTTGTGATAGTGACAATGGACTCTGGCTTGATACGGACACGCCCTTACTTAGTATAATACCACTCATTCTGTAGCTTGTCAGTACTACCACATATGATTTGGATTGATTGGACTAATAATCTGTGATACTGGTGAAGCAGCACGTTGCCTTTGATGATGGGAAAAACAAGGGGGCAAAGGTTCGTAGACACGCACGCGGTCGCAGCCGCCCGCCCCTGGAAACAAACTGAAGACGGGCGAGACTTTGAGGTTCGTTCTCAACGCTGCTCTTGTCTCCCATCTCGCCGTCCGGCCCCTTCGCTCGCTATTCCGACTCCCTGCGCGTACTTGCGCCTCGTGAGTCTCGACTGCAAACGTTCATGCAATGCATTCGGCTGACGTTCTTGTTTTGTCTCAGCGAACGAATCGACCTCGGCCCCAGCTAGTTGTTCTGTTACCATATAGAGATGCTGTCCCTCCGCTCACGCAAGCTTGCCCTCACACTCCTTTGCACTCTTGCCCTCGCTTTCGCTCTCGTTGAGCCCGCACAGGCTGCAGACCCCCTCGCTCTCAACCGCCGCGACCATGCGAACCTGAACCGAATGATCAAGAAGCGCAGCCCAGGACTGCTCGACGATATAAACCCTGTCAACAACGCCGGCGCCGCCGACCCCTCGGCTGCTTCAGACTCGGCTGCGGGCTCTTCGACCGCCGCGTCGGCCAGCGACACCGCTGCCTCTTCGCCCGCCGCCAGCCAGACCGCAGCGAGCTCCACAGTGAACACGGACTCGGCAGCGTCCTCGAGCACCGCTTCGAGCACCACATCGTCCACCAGCTCTACGGCTTCGTCCACGACCTCTTCTTCGGTGAGTTCTAGGCTTTAATTTTCCACAAATTGCGGCGTTAGTGTGCTGAAACGCAAGTCCCAGGCCTCGACTACTTCCACCACCTCGTCCACGACCACCTCATCCGCGACTTCGTCTTCCACGACCTCTTCGGCGGCCCCTACGACGTCCGCAGCACCCGGTACTAGTGCTGCTGCAGCTGGCACGACCCCTGCCGCAGTTGCGGCTCAGGATAACTCGGCCGAAGCCGTTACGATCACCAGCCATGTCACTGCGAGCGCCGCTCCGACCTCGTCTGCATCCGCCAAGGCAGCTACGAACACGAGCTCGCTCTCGAAGGGCGCTATTACGACGCTCGCCGTCATTGCTGGCTGCATTGGTGGTGGTGCCCTCATCTGGACCATCTTCCGCAAGTGGAAGCTTCGCACCTCGAAGCGCTTCGACGACCGTCTTGCGCCCATCGACTGGCAGCCGCCGACCGAGAACGACGACGTGCCCGGCTCCAACCGCCGCGCGTCGATCGCCTCGTCCTTCCACTCGGCTGGCCACGACGGTCTCGTCCGCGCTCCCTCGAGCAGCTCTTCCCATGGCTTCAGTGCGTACGGCGCGACCGGTCAGCATGCCCCGAGCCTCCAGCCCCTCCCTGAGCATGACTTCACTGCTGGCGCGGCCTCGGGTTACCTTGGCCCTAACGCAGGCTACGCTGACCTCGCGCGCGGCCCCAGCCCTGGCCCTCAAATGCAGGACCTCAGCCGCGGCCCGAGCTTCAACCACGGTTACGGCGCGTACCCGCAGCAGCAGCAGGCGCCCGCGGGCGCCTACGACTATAACAATGCTCACTACTGAGCAAACGGAGAAGTGTCATCCCAGTATTGAAAGTTGAAGGACTTGAAGTTACTGTATCCCGACGCTCGTTAGGCGCGCCGTGGCCTGTCCTGTCGTTCTTTTGAGTCTCGTATGGAACATTTTCTCCTGAGGGTCTTCGTTTCGCTGGTCGTGTCGACCGTACCCGTCGCTGCCCGTGTTTCTTTTCTGGGTTATCCCACTTCTTGATCTCCATCCTTTAGCATCCCTGTCCATCCGCCTCCCCTCATATACACCTTGCCTTTGGCGAGATTCCGCGCCCCGCTTCGTATTACCCTGTCCACCTTGCTTTTCCCACAGACTGGACTGTACATAGTGCGCTGGGTGACCTGGCCTCCGGGGTCGACGTACCGGCAGTCCATGATCCATCCACTATCATACCCTTTTCCCCCATTAATGGCAGTCCTAACTGAGCGTTGAGTATTATTGAGTCCCCGCAGGTACAGCAAGAAGTGATAATCGCAGAAAGTCCTCTTCTGTGTATAAGATCACATAGATAAGACTAATAATAAGTAATAGCGAGTAAGTATCCGCGCGCGGCGCGTCATTGGGGTGTCCATTGTTTGCGCAACCGGATCACCGGGAAACGTGCCGATGACGCCCAACTCCGCTATCGCGTGGTGAACATTGAATGCTTCGGGAATCGGGAAGAGCGTACGTTGTTAGGTATGCACCACCTGGTGGCGATCTTTGTTCTGCTTCCTAGTTGCAATTCGTCATCACCAGAGCTCAGTACATACCAATTGCAATCCTAGCCTTTGCTGGGTGACACTGCGTGGGCCGCCGTAAAAAGATATTCATCTGTCATCCCTCGACTCGGACATAGTTGCGAGGTTCTCATAAACATCGGCTTCTCAGCGTACCGCATGCGGGTCTCGTATCCTCGTGCAGATCTTCTTCCGCAGCGACCACTCGAACGAACGCGCTTCGGTGGGAGTACGCTGTGAGCAGCTCTCACCCGGCGGACTCTGGCCCCCGGCAGACTCGTATCATTGCGGTTTGCTCAGCGCTGACAGCTGTGGCATTGATACGTCCGAAAAAGTGAACAATGAGAACAGAGAGCGCTACTTTACAGCAGATGGAGAGGTGATGTTCCCGGTAGTCTTGCCGTTGCGAGGTGATGGGATCGTTTGGGGATTCTAGGGGCCACCCTCAAGCACCGCGAACTGTAAGTGTGGAGTGCCTACGCTGTAATGGATTCTGCGTTCAACCCGGCGTTCTTCTAGCCTGTTCTCCCTCTGACCGTCATCTCCTCCGCCGCTGCCCGTGCACTTCGCCTGCTCAGCTGGTTCTGTCAACTCTTTAGGGCCCGCTGGCATTAGCCTCCTACTAGTCACGCACACTATCACTCGTTTCTTTCTAGCCCGACTTTGTGTTTGCCTTGTTCTGAATATGCAAGGCTCCCGAGCTTTCCAACCCGACGACCAGTCGCCACGCTCAGCGGCCCACCTTCTCCCGCCACAAGGGACTGGTCCCCGCCCCGCCTTCTTGCGGCCAAATTCGCTCCGCAGCGTGCAGTCTAATGACACCATTGTGCGTACTGATATGTTTCGTTCAACATGTTCGGCCGCTGAATGCTACTCAGGGTTCGTATTATCACGACGGCAAGAAACGCAGCTCAATAGCTGGAAAGGTGCGTATCTCTTCTCGTCTTGGGACTGCCAAACTGAATCGTGATCAGTATGCACTACCGCCTGACCCGCGATTATGGGCCGAGCTCAGCGCACCCGAAGCCGACGACATTCTGCATAATCCCGACCCTAGACGAGACCAAGCGACTGACCGCGGTGGTACGATCTTCAACGCTCGCGGATGCGCGAACCTCGGCTGTCTGGCTTTCCTGGCTTTGGGAATCATTGCACTATTGTATGTTACTCCGTTCTTCCTGCGTTTACCATGAGCTGACGCGTTCGGCCCTTTCGCAGCGGTGGATACCCTATAGCCTCATACGTGCTGAAGAAGACGGGCGTCTCGCTCGATTCATCCTCGCAGAACTCGTTGAATTTGGTGGGGACGAACATGCAGGGACAAAAGCCTATCATCCCCAAGAACCGTGGTCTCATTGACCCGGATACGCCGGAAGAGGTGCGTTCTCTTCCTTTCGCCATATCATGCAGCATTGTAACTAGGGATGTAGGCGAAGACGCGGGCATCCTTCACTCCGCAAATGACCAAGGACTACACGCTCGTGTTCAGCGACGAGTTCAACACAGAGGGCAGGTCGTTCTACGAGGGCGACGACCCGGTACGTCTTGTTCGTCGTCTGTTCTCACCTCTCGCTGACGACAGAGTACCACAGTACTGGACGGCTATGAACCTTAACTACTGGCAGACAGCCGATGTCGAGTGGTACGACCCTGAAGCAATCACTACCAAGGACGGTGCCCTCGAGATCACGCTGTCAGCAAAAGCCCAGCACGATCTCAACTACACTGGCGGGATGATGTCGAGCTGGAACCAGCTCTGCTTCACTGGCGGTATCGTGGAGGTAGCGGTAACCCTCCCAGGTTCGCCGGAAATATCCGGCTTGTGGCCAGCCATTTGTGTGTTCTTTTGATGAGTATTGCCTCGAACTGCATTTGACGTTTCCTTCTTAGGGACCATGGGTAATCTCGGCCGTGTCGGGTACGGTGCATCAACAGACGGGATGGTCAGCGCCAATTCTCCCTGAGCCATACTATGCGTTACTGACGAACGTTCAGTGGCCTTACACGTACGACGCCTGCGATTACGGTGCTCTTCCGAACCAGACGCAGGGCGACCAACCTCCCGGCGCATTCGTGAAGGGCATGGGCGACCAGTACAACAGCGATAAGCTATCGTTCCTGCCCGGTCAGCGTCTCTCTCGCTGCACCTGCGAGGGCGAGTCACACCCAGGACCGATGCACTCGGATGGGACGTATGTTGGCCGCGCGGCTCCTGAGATCGATCTTTTCGAGGCGGCGGCTTCGCCTACGGGAGGAAATGTCAGCCAGGTGCGTGTCTGCTATTGATGCTGATATGTATGAGTTGAACTGAGCGATATGCTTCGTAGTCGGGACAATTTGCCCCTTTCAACTACGGGTACTTCTTCCTGAACGGCACTGGCACGTACGACATCTGGGACTATTCCACAAGCACCGTCAACAACTACCACGGAGGCGCGTACCAAGAGGCTGTGTCGGCGTTGAGTATCACCGGTATGTGTCTTGAAACAGTATTAGTGCGCTATGCTGAATATATCACTTCATCATAGATCAACAGGCATATGAGCTATCTGGCAACAAGTACGCCGTGTACGGCATCGAGTACAAGCCCGGCTTCGATGATGCGTATATCACCTGGGTGAACAACAACAAGGCCGTCTTCACTGTTTACTCGGCCGCGCTCGCGGCCGACCCCAATACGCAGATCGCTGCGCGCCCGGTTGCCCAGGAGCCGATGTACATCATTATGAACCTCGGCATGTCGTCCAGTTTCATCGCAATCGACTACGACAACCTCGAGTTCCCGGCGAAGATGCGTGTCGACTATGTGCGCGTCTACCAGGAGGCCGACCAGTATAACGTTGGCTGCGACCCCAAGGATTTCCCAACTTGTACGTCTTATCTATGCTCTATCCTGCCCGCCTAGGCTGACAATATCGCAGCTGAATACATCGAGACGTACATCGAGGCGTACACAAACCCGAACCACACGCTTTGGTCCGACCTGGGGGAGAAGTTCCCTAAGAACAGCAAGATCGATCAATGCTGAGGTTCTGAAGCTGCTTCGTCTCCTTTGTTATTTCATACTCCCGCCATAGAGCTGAGTATATAATCGTATACCCGCGGCACGCCGGGTGCGCTGCCGTTGTCGACGCGCGACCAGCTCGCTCGCGTATATCTGTTACATACCCGCTCTCGTCCCTCATTGTACTTGTTTTCTTTGTTTGCACCACATTTCCATATAGCCGTCCATGTTACGGCTGCCACTCTTTACACGCACAACATGCTTTGCGATCGCATCTATTGTCATTGCACTGCCAGTCTCCGGTCGAAGGTTTTAACGTTTAACGTTCAATACCCATGGAAATAGATAAGCGCATCGACGCCCAGCAATAACAAAGGAGACACCCTATAGGAAGAGTACGAAAAGAGGAAGGCATAAGCTGAAGTTCGGTTTTCGAAACCGAAGAGAGATCGAATGAATTCGGGAGTGGTATAGAGGTAGGTTGGTCGTGAGCATTCGTGAGGGGGTTCGTACGATAGGTTTCTACCTAGAAGAGGTTTACATGGGAGAGGACTTCTGCGAGATTGTTTCTGTTTATCAGCAAGCATAGCACGGACGAGAGCGAGGCATAGGAGGCGAGCGACCGTGGATTAGCGACAGCACACGGGGTCGACTTGGAGATACAGTAAGCAGCATTGCTATCAACACAAATTAGAACACGTGTACAGTAGAGATGGGACTTCTTTAGCATTTCATACAGTAGACACGCAACGATGCGAGCGGCTACTGTACCTTGCCCGCGGTCGGGGCGACCATCTGGCCAACGGCCGGCGGGGTGCCGACCTGGTGCATACCCAAGAGGGCATCAAGGCGTTCCTCGAGACCCTGACCCAGGCCCTCACGTTCCCATTCACCGCCAGCCTCGTCGACGAACAGTCCATCACGACCCTCGCGAACATCGCGGTCGTTCAGGTACCAGCTCGAACGAGCACTCTCGCGGATGGAACCTGAAGCGGCTGAAGCTGCCTGCTGCGGGACGCCGAGCACGGCCGGCAAATGAGGCGGTGGGTCCTGCACGTTTGCGGCGCTCGTCAGAGAGGTGAGCGGGACAGATGAGGCGGGCGCCGAAGAAAGCAAGTCCGAATAGGAGATGAACGACAGCCGATTGGAGACCGCACGGGGCGAAGGCGGGGCGCGCGGCACAACGGAAGATGTGCTGGCAGAGAGAGATGCCGGGGGCGATGTCTTGGTGGGTGTAGCGGTAGCATCGGGCGCTGCCGGTGGCAGTTCAGACACTGGCGTAGGCATGTACGCCCCAGGCATCATGGGGCCCATGCTATGTTGGCGAAGGGGCGGCAGCGGTACTGCCTCACTGCGAGCAGGACTCGGAAGTTTAGCAGAGCGCGCGGCGGCCGAAGGGCTTGCACTGCGGCTGCTCAGGCGGGACGAAGGACTGCCGAGTCCGGAGCGCGAGGTCGCGGTGAGCTCCGGACTAGGGACGGAAGGTGCGACTACGGCAACCGCTTCGTCAGGAGACGCAAGCACGGCCGCTGCGCTGTCGAGAACGGAGGGTACGGCATATTCGATCTGCTCCGTCGCCTTGCTGCGCGCCGTACGATGCGGGTTCGGCGCATGCGAAGTCGATGTCGGCGCTGGCGCGAGAGCCTCAATATCGCGCTCAAAGATAGCCGACGAAGAAGAGTGACTGTATGAGCATACAAAGTAGTCAGTGTTCTGTTACTGCATGGGAAATCAGAGGCGCGTGGTGTAGAGCATGTGAAGTTGGGACTTGGAAGAAAGACAAGTCAAGATCGGGCAGTGGCATCGTCACAATACGATTTTGGGTTACGTCCATAGATTTATTCTATGGGACAAAACGAGCCCATGTTGCCAGTGAAGCTAGAAACCCGAGGACAGCAACTTACATAGATGTTGGCGAAGAGGGCATCGAGGCCGGCGACAGCGAACCTATCCTCGATGTGCGATTTGCTGCTTTGGGGTCGGTCCTGAGGCTCGACGGCGAGAGGGCGCCCGAGGATGATATGTGCCTCAGGTCTTGTTCGGGCGATGGGGAGGAGACTGATTTGTAGCTCGTTAGGGACACCACACGAGATCGGTTTGTTCGCATAACTCACGCTGAACAGCGGGGTTGCTCATGCCTGAGTGTAAGTTTATTGGAAGCTTGAGGGGTGAAGATGAGGTTGGGATGGCGGTGGTGGTGGTGATGGTCAGAGTGAGAGATGGCGGAGGCAGAACGAAGATGGGCTGCTCCATTCTGTGACGTAGATATTGTTGACCGCTAACCACAATGTTCCGGCGAGCGACGCTCTCCTCCTTCCCCCTGGCTCGAAGATATGCTACTATAGAAAATACCCTCTTGTTTGCCAAGCCACCGCCGCCGCCAGCGCAGGCGCAGGTAGAACCCGGAATAGATTCTGAATCTACACAGAGCGCACTAGACCCTGTTCTCATAGATCATCTTGTTCGAATACCCGCGTCCTCACGACCTTCCTTGCATAATCTGATCAATCACTACCTGGAGCGTTCAGGCCGTGTTCTGCCTTTCCAACTGCCGTACGAGTCCACTCCAACTCCGCATAGACGCGTTCCGGATACCGTCCAAGATGGCGGCGTGCAACTCCTTGCTCATGTGGTCAAAGAGGGGGACCGTGCAAAGGTATCCCTCTCATCGGCTTTTGCGATACAGCCAGAGTCTGCACCGAACACCGAGGCGCAGCCCATCATTGTATCGTGTGCACACACGCTGGAGGAGGTATGTTGTAATCTGGCCTGCTCTATCACTTTCGCCAAATCAACATGACCTCGCGGAATAGATACGCTGGTCGCCTCTTCTTGTCATGCCTGCATCAGCTTCACCTTCCGTTGCGCCCGATCTTGACCACGTTCGCTCTTCGGCGTCCTTCCTTGTCTCTCGTACTGAGAGCGATCAAGGCAATACAGTAACCCTTGTAAACGGCTCTCAGCCAGCTGTGTGCACGCCCATACAGTCAATCCAGTCATCCTTGCACCGGTCCGACCTGATACTTGCCTCCTTGCCTGCGCAAACGCCTAAGCTTCGCACACTACCTGTCTCCCCCTATCCCGCGCAGGCAGGCACACCTATCCGTGCACATCTCGTGTCCGAGACGAGGCCTCCAGGCTCCGCCGGCGAAGGCTGGGAGCCGTGGGTTGGCGGCTGGGCCAAGTGGGTTCGCGGGCGCGTGCTAGGATATCGCGATCTCGCTGGGCGTGAGGCCGAAGTAGGTCACATTGTCCTATGTTACCTGACCCGCTCTCTGATGATAACTTTCAGCCCGGCACGTATGATGCATTAGCCCATATGCTATTCGAACCGCTTCCTACGCCAGGATCAAGTGGTGGTCCGATAGTTAACGAAGAAACAGGTGCCGTTGTCGGGGTCATGCTCTCAACAAGGATGTATAACCATATTGAAGGGACGCGCGGATGGGGTGTGCCAGCGGAGATGATCTATGAGGTTCGTGGCTCGCTTCGTCTGCTATTCACATCTGGTGCTAATTATTTGCCACGATAGATGTTCAGTTTACCTGGCCTAAGTCTCAAACGTTCTTGATATCCGTGGTCTGCTTGTACAAAGCCCATCCAGACCTCTGTGCACCGATGAAATATTGATACCGGCTATGCTAGCGGATAGATGTCGCTAGAGAAGGCTCGACGTGTGACCTACCTCCTCTACATGCACTGAATCTCATATGTATGACTACTTGCCGAAGTTCGCGCTCGAACGCAGGCGATCCGGACATCGTGCACACCTGCACGCAGGCCTTGCGAGGTAGCTGTACACACTGCTGCAGCATCTTTCCACGGGAACACGCCATGCCGCGCGCGCCACAACGACCGCTCTGCTGGTTACTTTCTTTGCTCGTTTTCAAAGCTAATATGTACCGAGGACGAAAAAGACCGACTCTGGCATCATATCAGGCAGTGAGCTATAATTCATTCAAGATGTTGTGGGGCAGCGGATGAGTATGAATGGTGTGCAGCATCAGGCGAGTGCAAATCGAGCGCGTTAGGAAGCTGCGGTCGGCGCTAACAGGCGTAAATAAGGCAATATCATGCGAGCATATGCAGTACCACAATCAAAGCACTTGCACCAACTGATCAGAAAGTGTGCGGAACCGCACAGGAACGGAATCCTCTATCCAAATGCACGTCGAGTTCTTCTCCGGACCCGTACTAGCCTCCCACTCCTTGCTACCCTCAAAATCGGTGCCAGTCGCCCATCTCCTCCATACCTCTCTGAATCCCTTCTCTAGGTCACGCACCCACCGAGCGGTGTCAAAGAGCGGCATGTGATCGCGGTTGAGGAAGAGGTTTCGCCGTAGGTCCACCAGTTCGCCCGTGGCCCGCCGCTCAAAGACACCCGGTGCCACCTGCATGTCCACGAACATGTGGCCGCGAGCGAACGCAGTAGCTCGAGCCTCATAGTCGGGGAGACTAGCTGCTATCATCCCATCTCCGAAGCCTGTCGCGCGTGCCATACTAGCGCATACCCGAGAGCACATTTTGTAGCTGTAGCGTGGCCAGGTAAGAATGGGAGTGCCTGACCACAAAACGCTAGGTATAAGAGCTTAGTTACGGCTACATCAAGGCTAAAACTCAGTACATACTCAGCCGCCGTAGTGTGCGCGTTGCATTCCGCAGTGTCAAGGAACAGGTCGGCGACACGGGCGCGCATAATATGCTCAGATTTGGAGCCGATATCGGTGAAGCGAATACGAGCTTCCACTTCAGGTCCAGCCCACAGCACAGCCTGCCTGACGTTAGCCAACCGTAAAGCAAGAGTCCGATTGACTCACCATGCGTCGCAAGTACTCCTCTCCCTGTGCGGGGAACCGGAGAAGCCACAGTATCGAGTTGGGGACTTGTTGCAGTATGCGTAGCCATGCTGCAAAGATTGTCTGAACCACTAGTAAGTTCCCGTTCGCCTCTGCAGGTAGACGCCCTTACAGGACAGATCTTGTAGATTTGGTTGAAGTTCGCGAAGATGAAGGTCTCCCTGTACCGCTATCAATGCAACCGCCTTATGATGTCCACGGAGTACTCACGGAGAAAGATCTGGGAAGACGCGTCGTCTCCATTCTAAACGACGCCTCTCTTCGTTCTCCCATAGGACGCGTGAAGGGACCACGAGCCTCTCGTCTGGACTCAACCCCTCATCGTCACGACACGCTTGACGATGATCGGTGACCATGAACGTGAACTATGCACTGAACTTAACGGACGTGGTCATATCATTGAGCAGATCGGCACGCACGGGCATGTATACGAACTTTTCGCTGCTAGAATGGGTGGGTTGTGTCAGCAAACTTACCGAAGAAAGCGCATCAACCATGACTTACAACATCCAGTCGTCGCTCAACGACTCTGGATCTGCAACTCCGTCGAGATCGGTCTCGAGGTCCAACTCTTTGAATGAATCTTGCAGTCTTGACGTTTCGTCCTTGTTTTTACGGCGGGTCAACCAGCGCTCTGACGCAGACAGCTCAGGCGGACACGATAGAGGGTCGCAAACGATATAATCCATCCAACCTTCATGGGGCGGTCTTAGCGTCAATGCATTATCATCGTGTTGCTCACGCTTACCAGCAGCCATGGTGCCCGGGTAGCCCATCAGCCCTATCTGGAGCGGTGCAGGGCGACTCGCGAAGATGTCGTTACGAGCACCCCGCGTGTAGCCCCCCAGGTTGATGACTATAGACATGAGCTTAATGCCTACACCCCTTGGACGGGATTGCTCACGAATGTGTATGTTATCCTGGACAATTCTCTCCACGATGGCCTTGGTCGACCAAGTTGAGCAATCGATGAACTGTGTGCACTCGCGCTCGATCTTCCGACGGCGCTGAGAGTTGTCAGTTACGTTCGTCGCATACACGAGTATGTTGAAGTCGTTGGCATCGTGTAGTCCGAAGACGGATTGCATGAGCTGTACTAGAGGGTGGCCTTCCGTCATGTCGCTAGACACGTAGCCAACGTTGATCTTCGGGGCGGGAGGGGCAGGAGGTGGGTAGATATGTCCTGGCAGCCAAGGCTGAGAGAGCGCGTTGACAGATATCCGTAGAGCATGCCGATGTGCTATGAGCCGGATCATGCGCGCAGCCATCGGATAGGAGAACTATTCGAGTTCAGGTGAAATACACGCAGCGGTGAGCGGAGATCGACTCACGGTATGGAAAGGAAGAACAGAGGTTACTTCGAATTCCCAAAAGGCGGAGATAGGAAAGCGAGGGTAGTGCGCCAAATCTTTCGCTGGTAGTGGCGCGCCAGACGAGTTGGCATAGACGACTCCCCACGTCTTCTTGTACGCATGAAACTGATGGCGTCTTGCCAACCATTCTGCAAAACGCACGATGAAACCGCCCTCATTGACGCGTTTTTCTCCTCTGTCGAAAGCAGCAAAGAATCGTCTAAACAACTTCCGCCAGCGTGCGCGAGTACTTCCGGTTAACGGCCCATCAAGGGCTTTCTCCACCCAGCCGATCCAGTAGTCGAGGTTTCCGAGCGAGGAAACGAGGCCAATGTTGTTTAGGTAACCTGCGCTGAGCTGCCTTTTGGTGATCTCCGCAGCGCGATGTAGGTATCCTGCATGGCCATTTGTCCCAAACGCAGAGACAATCGTATACCCTGCATCGTCCACACCCAACTCGGCGTCGATGGCTCCACGCCCCGCCCAGTCGCAGATAGAATTCCGGCTGTTAGCCAATCCGCAGATAGCCTCAGGAAGGTCCGGGTCCACAAGGATGGCTTGTGTAAAGAACGGAACGGCATCCCAGGGGCGATTCTATTCGATGATTAGAGCCCAACGTCTACGGCCTGACTAGAGGGCAGAAAACTGACGATGTCTTTCAGCGCATTGGCATAATTGGTCAGTGCGATGGCGAAGTCAGGCTTCTCCTGTAAAGCACGTTTGTAAAGCCTGCAGATAAAGACATCCTCAATGCAAGGCGCACGGGATCGATGCGAATGACGTTGGCTTACCTCATGGCCCACCCGAGCTTATTCTCGTCCTTGTATAGCGAGCCAGAGTTCGTGAGGAGGTAGGGATGCTTGGGGTTCATCCGCAATCCGCGATCGTACCAGGCGCGCGCAACACTTTTCGCAGTAATGACCTCGCGCTCGCCCATGTCACTGAAATCGAGGCGGGTGTTGGGCAACGATTGGACAAGAATCCCGAGGTTGTTGCACGTAGAGGGTGAGGGCGCAAGTGCTTCCGCAAGGAAGTTCAGAAGCAGGTCCAATGAGATACTGGATTGGAGTGCCAGGCCGTCCGAGGACGGGACGAGGGATGTTCTTGGAGGTAACTCCTGCATGCGTTTTGCGAGAGTAAGAAGACATGTGCTGGTCATGAAGTTTGTTCGCTCGATGACTTTCGCGGGAAAAGGTGGTCCCTCCTCAGACAGACGAGCAATAGCGGGGAGGACACCCCCGCTTGTACGAAATAAAAGGGCCAGCAATCTATCCGTGTCCTCTGGTTTTAAGAGGATGACAGGAAGGACTCCGTTGTGAGATAGGGCACGGACTAGACGATCGCCGGAGTCGTGAACGGCCTGTAATATATCAAAGTCTGGGCTCTTCACCATATCAGATGAGTATGTGCAATCAGGGGTGCTGAGGGCCTGAAGGATGATATCGGGGATGGCCAGCAATGGATTATCGCAGACGAGTAGACCAGTAAAGCAAGTGCCGACAACGAGATCCCGGAAGGTGTAGCGCCGGGCAGAAGGTACGCGTGCATCCATGCCGAGCTCGATGGCAGAGACGTAGTCCTGCAAACTCTCGGGATGACTGAGGTCGCCCATGAGAGCGCGCAATGTGCCGGACATGAAGTAGAGTCTCTGTAAGTGATGCAGCTTGTGACGATCGACGTCCACAGTTGCAACGTGGGACAGCAACTCTTGACAGAGCTCGTAGGCCTGACGATATGCCAGAGTGCTTCCGCCTGCGCTCTCCTCCATGACGGACCCGAGAAGGCTCTCCTATATCCGCACAGTCAGATCTGCAATCGGCGGGTTGGGGACGGCTCACGATGGCGTCGAAGTACGTCGGCTTCAGCTGCAGAGCGTGTACCCATTGTTCCCGCGCTTCAGTCTCGCGACCTAAGGCGGAGAGAGTAAGGCCCTTGTTGGATATGGCTTCCACCTAGGAACGTCGCGTGGTTAGAACCCTCGCGAGTACCGGTTAGCGCACGTACAGCGTCAGAGTCAATGGAGATGATGCTTTCAAAGGTTTCCAACGCCTTTTCGTAGTCCTTCAGCACAAAATAGACACAGCCGAGAAGCAGCATGGTCGGTAGATGGTTGCCATCATCAAGCATCCACAGTAATGGCAAGACTTGGTTCCGGAAGGACTGTTCCGGGGACAGCGTAGGTGGAATATCCGAAGACAGAGGCTTGTGCGCCAGCCTGGAAGGTATGAACCCCGACGGAAGCTCGTACAAGCGGCATGCATGCTGGAGTAACATGTCTCGGGCGCTTTCAGAGAGACGTATTGCAGTAGGTGTCAACACATGGCCCTTTGAACCAGAGGCGGCAGATCCCCCTGCAGGTGTATCGACTGAACCAGCCGACAGGGTTGCCGATGGCCCCTCCAGATCTTTCACGGCCTGTAAGAGGTCAGCTTGTCCTGATGCTGGGCACTTATTTCAGCTACGGTGCATGTACAAGGTATGGAAACACAAACGAGCGCCCACGTATCCAAGAACAGGCTGAGTGGTGTAAGAATCATTAGTGCAACTAACGCCGAAAGCTGTCATATACGTTAAGTCGCAGTCATATTTCTTGCGAATAAACCCCT
Source organism: Peniophora sp. CONT (assembly GCA_001632445.1). NCBI lineage: Eukaryota > Fungi > Basidiomycota > Agaricomycetes > Russulales > Peniophoraceae > Peniophora > Peniophora sp. CONT. Next base: position 691,674 of record KV424459.1, read on the forward strand.
TACTCGTGTCGGCGGGATCTTCGTGTGAGAGGTCGTCGTCTACGTTCAACACCGACCGAGAGCTGGTCGCCCACCTCACCGCCATCGTAGCGTGGTGAACGCCGAAAGTTGGTGGACACTGGTAACCATCAGGTCTGGGCTTTTTGGCACATTCAGAGAGATGGACATCCCGGCGGCAGCGTCGGTGTCCTGGTGCCACCGGTCCTGCTCACACGTCATGAGTAGCTCCACCGTCTTCAATTTTGCCATCCAGCTTCCGTTACGGCCGCCCAGGAACACACATCGGGGCATCGAACAGTGACCTCATAGACCAACGGACCATGAACGGATGACAAACACCGGGAACAGGAACTGTAAACTGCCCTGGATTTGGATGCACGGCTGCAGTTGTTACAAACATTATGCGCGCACTGGCAGTCCGAGCTCTTCCATCTGCTGCTCAAGCACACAAACCTCCTGCCACATTTTTTCGGCTTTGTTGCGCTCAAAGAGCCAGGCGCAATCCAACGATACGCACGGGACACGCTCTGTCGCGGACGACAATTGTGCGCACGCGACGCATACGCTCGTCACAGCCTTTAGACGCTCGTCGACGGACCGTCTGCGGCTCAACGCGTCGGCTATTGGCACTGCAGGGTCTAAAAGACAATCTTCACATATTCCTGAGAGGGAAAAGACTCTTTAGAATGCTGCTTGCTGGAGAGGCTCGAGAGGACGTGCCTTCGTCGATGTTCGCATTCCCGCAAACAACACACCGGCTCAGCGGTTGATGAGCCTCCATCTTAGCTGGTTCTAGATCCTGAGAGCTGCTGAGGTCCTGCTTGTCTGGCGACGTCAGGGATCCGGCTTGTTCGGCATCCTCGGCTCTCGCGCGCCTTGGTACGTCAAAGAACCAGCCTTTGACATCCGCTCCAACGAGATTAAGGATGCGTGCAAGAGGCGGAATCAACACGCGAGAGATGTAGTACATTCCGTCGACTTGGCTGGTTCTGAAGTCACGGTGCATGAGTAGGAGAGAGTAAATCAAAGCTGCCGTACACACTTCGAGTCGAGCATATCCTCGGGCGCGACAGCACGGTCGACTAATCTCGAGCCAGTCTCGCCGCGCGCAATGACATATGGCACTCTCTCGCCATACTGTGGCTCGTTATACGGGTCGAGAGCCATGCGTAGAGCCGCGACTGCTGCACCCGGTGGCGGCGGGACTTTGTCGCTGGTAACCAAATCAGCCATCGCACCCGCCTCGCAGCACTTATAGACTAACCTATATGTCCCCAATCGAACCTCGCGCGCAAAGGTGAGGTCTTGGATCGACACTCTATTCTCGAGTATCTTCTCCCAAGAGCGCTGGCAGTAAGCCTTTATCTCACTGAGATCTTGAGACCTAAACAGCATCTTCAAAGTCGTCTCGACCATCTTCTGCTGCGCAGGCACGCCGTCTCTCCTGACAGTTTCTATACCTTTGGCATCGAAAGTCGGTTCTTGGACGTCGGGCGTCTCCCACATGAACCCAACATAGCGCTTCTTGGCCATCAAGACGCATGGCAAGTATACCTGTCCGGCTTGAGCTCATCTGCTCGATGGGTGATGAGCGCACGCACTTTCTCGAATTTGAGCTTGATGGGCACCGGGTTCCGCTTTGTGACAGCCTCCGCGATCTCGTAACCTAGCCGGAAAGCTTGCTCCTTAGTCTTGTGAGGAAGATACACAAACAACGAATCCGTATCGCCGTAGACAACTCGTGCACCCCATTCAGTGGTTTCCTCGATAAGTTCTATGGCCTGCCAACGACTGAGATATACTCAGCATTGAGTCTCATCGAGCTAACCTTCTCCAAGGTTTCGCGTCCCGTCTGAACGATGCTGTCCGCAATCTCGACCAAAGGCATGCGGCCCGAGAACGAAGCGCTAGTGTACCCGTAGGTGACATTCGCGATGTACTAAGAGGCAGAGAGCGTCAGGGCGCTGCGACTCATAAAGCCGAGGGGATCGGTTCACCTTTAGACCCAATTGCCTTGCATTAAGGACGCGCTGCAAAGCCTAACACCGGCAGTTATAAACTCTGCTATCAATGTCACCAGGAGGGAGGCGCACAGACCTTATCGGTCTTCCACGTCTTCATGGACTGCTTGACCATCACTCGGGTGTCCAGCAGCTCAGTGAGCATACGCCCGAGCAAGCCTTTCCGAACATGATCCCGCACATACATGATCCCGTTGGGCGCAACTACGAAGAGAAGGGCATGAGTCTCGGTAAGTTGGCTTGAGTTTGAATCAACCTGTGATGTGGTCCTCCAGTAGCTTGAGCAGGCCCTCCGGTTGCTTGACTTCCGTGACGCCGAGCTTGTATTGTCCTTTGAAACGAGCTGGTCGGCCGAGGCATGTCGAATAGCAGTAATTATAAGCGATCATGACCGATGGATAGAGGGACTGGAAATCGAGAACAACCAACGGGCTATTATAGAACGCAGACAATGGTTCCATAATGAGCGGCATGCACTCGGCAGCGTTTTGGTTCCCGACCTAGAAGATGAAACAGTCACAAAGGATGTGACGCAGACACGACATGAGTGCGCACGTCGCGTTTGCTCGGGGTAAGCAGAACGAAACTCTCAGGCTTGGCGATGCGAAACATAAACGATTCGACCTTTGCGGCGTGATATGAGCCGTGTACCCGTCGTTTCAGTGAAGTGCAGATCTTACCTTGAACTGAGAGCCGCGGCTTAGTACGGAGAAGAAGTCGACGCCAAAGACGCGTGCAAACTCTCTGTGATAATTGTGCTCAGTTTACGCAAGCTAGTCCACGACTGACGAACGTACGCAGTTTTGGTCACAACCTCCGCAGCGTCAAGGATCTCGAGAACCATGGCGGTCCTGGTCGACATATATCGAGCGAGTTGCGCGCAATGCGAGGGGATCTCGCTCTTGTACCACTCTGTGAGCATCGACGGGGTATACTTCGGTACCCTACAGAAGGTTACCTATGGTTTGTGGAGGGAGAATAATTGACTTCACTTGCCGTCGTTGCAGGAGATGGAAGGCTGCATTCTCAAAGGTGTACGAAGTCAGCGTCAATTCCGACCGCATGACGCGCCACACGTTTAATACATGACTAGAGATCGGTCAGTATATAGGTAGGCGTGATCAACAATAAAAACCCCTTACCGGCCAATGACACGAAATGTCGACGTCTTGCGCTCGCCCCACTGATCAGTGCCTACTGTCCTCACACGTCCCGGACCTCTGGATATCTGCTCGCCAAGATCAAAACCTGAACCCTTCAGCATGGTGCATGGTCAGTCACGGAGAGTAACTGACCGTATGCCTGTGCTCGTGCACCCAGATATCCCCATGACGCGGACTGTATCTCCCAACCCACAACCATATCAGGATCTAGATCTAGCACCAAGTCGATGACCGAGTTTACAAGCTCGAGCTCGTCTGACACCGAAGTCAAATGGGGATCACCCAGTTTGTCTGAAGGAGCTGAGCCATCGCTAATCCAGAATGCGCCCCTGCGATAAGACGAGGGTTCTGTGGACGTATCGGACTGGTATGACCAGAAGACAGCGGCAACTCGGTCTACTTCGGGATTTGCGACGAATGATTCACGAGAAGGAGCTGTTAGATGATGAGTAAGACTCCCGCACTTGAGCTTGGAGATACGCACCGAAGACTTCCAACGCGAACACCGTCATCGGCTGTTTATCTCGTATACTTTGTCCTGGGTTGACGTTTGGAGTATGTTTGAGGCCGAAGGCGTGAAGAGTGGGGCCGTCGATCTGAGAGCGGCATATCAGCGCCTGGACGAGGTGACCGTAAGAGGCTCATACTTGTGAGCGTGCGGGAAGAGGTTTGCCCGGTGACGGTTGTAAGCGATTCTTCGCGAGCCATCTTGTAGTCTCACGCGACGATGGTGGCGAGAGCGCATATTCCCAACCGCTGACGCCGTCATCATCAAGAAAGCTACGAAAGGGGTCGTATTCCTCATGTGAAGCCTTCGCTGAGTCAGTCCACTCATCCAAAACGTCAAGACCATCGCCCCCTTTCAGATGGTATGCAAGCCCAGCAAACTCCCATGAGCGTTCACTTGCATCTTCGCCCTTCGAGTAGTGCGGAGCGCGGTATATCTTCTCTGGTACCCCGTAGGCAGCCAGGCTGGTAATGAGCTCGGTGGTGGAAGGTGGCGGGTGGGCGTAGGTGTAGCTATTCGTGGGTGGTCGCTTAGCCAATGCTAGAGACGCCTGCGGGCGCGCTGTGTTGCGTATTCGGCGTACAGGTGCTTCGCTGCCGTTTGGAATATCGCTGCCGTTTGAAATAAAAGAGGGTGCCTCGATAATGACGCTGTCCTCGTTGAACCGCATCCTCTTCTTCGGTCGACCAGACTCCTTCGCTAGATCGCTGCCCTTTGAGATTGAATCATCCATGAGGAAGGTAGATTCATCCGGGTTGTCGGCGGGAGCGAACTGCAGAACTCTATTGCTTCCCGTTCATTCCAATCCTTCAGAAGGCAAACGGAGTACATACTTTTCTTTGTGCGCCGAAGAAAGAGCTTGCCATAAACTGACATTCTCATCGTGCACCTCCGCGGCGTTCGGCAGCTCGTGCGATGTGGAAGCGATGCGACCAGATCGTGTAAACGCTTTGGAGGTTGCCCCTTCGTCGCTAGCATTCGGATTCCTGGGGAGGCACGATAAGCTAGAGCTCGGAAGAGACCCAATCGGCCCATTCACCTCAATGGTGAGGGATATCCATCCGCTACCGAAGGAGATCCGTGAAATCCAGGGCTGGTAACAGTCAGAGTCAATCGAGGCTTCAGATACTAATAAACGAGAATCAACCCGTACCCTGCGACTTTGTGGAACGCATCGGTGAAGCGCCCTGTTCTCTCGCGAGTTCTGGTCGACATGGCTGTCCGTCGAGGCGAAGCGTCGTCCCGTTTCCGGGGCGTGCGTGGAGTGTCGGCCATACCCGGGGAGCGTCTGTGACTCGTTATCTCCCGGCCAACCAAAGCTCTGCGAATATGATAGCTTACGGTGAGGTACCGTGCGGTTGAGTGGGCGGAGCAGGAGTATAATCGTCCGCGAATTCGTCGGCGTCTTCGTCTTCACCGTCGGCGATGTCAAGCGGTAGTAGAGCACGATCATATTCCGCCTCTTCCTGTTCGATCAAGAGCGACATGTCTTGACTTGAAAGCATGCTTTCGTCAACGTCTTGCCCCGCGGGCTTGTCCGAGTCGGGAGCAAAACGTTGGCTGGTACCTGCTACAGCCTCGTACGGGTTTGCGAGCGAGCTGGGCTCGCCTTGAACATCTTTTGAAACTGGACGCCACGTCTTGTGCTCGTCGGGCCAAACAGCTTCCACGCTTTCAAACGTCGTCATAAGCCATTTTGACCAGGTTGCGTCCTTCGGCTGGTAATCGTGATCGCTCTCCGCCTGGATGCGCGTGCGGATCTCATCCCAATAGCGGGCTTCCGCCGCCCAACCTCCACCCTCACCACGTGAGTCCCGACTGGGATCTAGAGGCGTCGGAGGCGTTGCGGGTAAACTGGCAGCCGCGCGCCGCTTGCGCTCATCATCCCAAAGCTCTCGTACACTCTGCACGAAGGGGTCAGAAGGTATTGGGTCGGCGGGGATCTTGAGTTTGTGGTGGATGTCACGGGCAGAGAGCTGGCGGCGGTTGAGGATGTGAGGAGCAATGGAGTCAAATTCCATCTTCATTCGCGTCTGACGAAAGTAAGGAGAGGCTTGGAAAGACGTGGATGAGGGAGCATCGTCCGCGCCGCGTAACATTGCTTCAGAGAGGTCAATCCAGCCGCAGCCATACAGTCCGAAATCACAGAGAAACTGAAGGATATAGCTGATGTGACTCTCAAAGGTACGAAAACGCGTCGCCATGACCGTTCCCGATTGAAGAATGGTCACTGCACGACTGACAAGTGTCGGTTCCACGATGTGGATCTTGAGAAATGGCGAATACGAGTGGTGGTAGCCATAAAAGTGGACGCCCTTGACAAGCACGGCTGAGCGAACAAAGCGAGATGTTGGGGCAGCCGGGTCGCGTTTCAGGGATATTGCAATGGCGTGGTCGAGAGCACGAGTCAGGCGTGAGATATATCGCTTGACTAGATCATCCAGTCAGGGTCATGGTAGAGCCGGACAGACACAAAACACACCATGATCCGGACTCATATCCTCTGCATATTCCACGTAGAAATAGGGGTAGATTTGATGCAGGTGAAGGCAACAACTGGCTCCTGTTGACGCCTTGCCGAAGACACGAATTACGGGGGCGCGGGGAAGCGGGGTGTTATCAAGCGCGCCCGAGTGTACGACATTATAATCTATTTGGGTGAGTTGTACACTAAGAGCAGGATCCAGTTGATTCATGACCTCAAAACGTATGTGGTGGTTAGGGTACAAGACGCGTCAACGCGTCGCGACGCGCGAAACTGAACGCGTCGCGAAACACGATCACATGACATTCAGTTTATACCTTCATCATGCAATTGCGACGATTTGGCTCATCCCGTCATGAGCATCAGTTCAAGAAAGTTGCGCTTGTGGTACATGTTACATCACTAGTCATACAGATAACATGCTCGGACAGTGCGCGCGCGATCATTACATCCTTGCGACCCCGCCCTCAAGTCAGAGAACGGTCAGCGTCTGCTGTCCAATCCAGCGCTCCTTGGGAGCGATCTGCTTGAACCCCTTGACATATCCTGGTTCGACGCAGACAAATCTCTCCCTAAATGTGGTATTAGACGACGAAGAATACATGTCTTGATATACTCACCATCCGCCGTCCTCCATGTCGCTGAGCTTGCTGCCAGCCTCCGAAGATGGGTTCCAAACGGTCAGAGTCGGGAAGTTGGTCTTCTTGATCACAACACCGCGGCTTCCCCAGGTCACCCTGATCTCGTCGTCCGTATCCTCGTAGACTGAGTCCGTGAACTTCCGGACGTCCACAGCCTCACGAGTCTCTTCTTTGACCGCCGAGTCTACCTTGTCCGTGTAACGCTTCCCATCGAGAGGATGCACGGAGAGGTTCTTGGCCGGCCCGCGGATGTAGTTATGAAGCAGTGCTTGGAACTCGAGAGGCTCGGTGTCAGAAGGGTTGGTGACGTGAAGGTCGGTGCTGAGCTGGAGTCTGGCCAGTGTAACGACATAAGCCAACTCAAACGGCTTGTCATAAACCGCAGAAATGCTTGGGCGAGGAGTGAGGGCTGATGAGGGCTTCAGCTTTGATCTAGCTCAGATATCATCCTAAACGCACTGAGGCGAACGGACACGCCAGCTTCATTGTCCATCACGATGCTGTCGAAGTTCCACACTTCATTGCGCGCGAACCCGTGCTATCTTCCCGCGTCAGATCATGTCGTGGATTAAGTTCCCATAAATTACCTGAGATAGCTTCTGGTGGTCAGGGTGCTGTGGCGGGCCGAAGCATGGGAATACGATCGGGATCCCGCCGCGAACGGGCTTCGTGCCGTCCAGGAAAGCCTTGGAGGAGGTGAAGAGCCTTTCCTCCGGCATGGACGAGTCTACATCGGGAGACTTCCAGGAGATAATAGTCGCGCCATAGAAAAGGATTTCCACTGTGGCACCCTGCGCAGCGGATCGGGGTCAGGACGGTCAGACTAAACGGTGGCGAGGGATAACTCACCCAGTAGTTCTTCAGGGTGATCTTGTCCTCAGTCTGGGTAACAGGCATGTTGACGAGTCGGGTGTAGGTACGAGAGCTGAGGTTGTCGTGGTTTGGGACAACAGTTGTATTTGGATTCCAAGTAGATATACTGTTTGGCGTCATCGGGTGGCCCATCCGGGGCAATGCTTTCGCACACTGATCGCTTGCTTCACCGCTTCTTGTTGTCGCCAGCATACATCCGTATTCATTGGGGTTTACTCTACATCTAGAAGTAAATCTACTGCCATCGAGCACACGATGCGTACTGGCCACCGATCCCAACGCTAATCCTTGTTCCATTGCGCCGCGTCATTGAGGCGCTTCAGTACCCAAGGCTTCCTGGTTGCGGGCAGCAACCGTTACCATTTTGGTACTTGGTACGGGGGAGATTGTGTGATGTCACTCGAGTTGAAGCCTGACGCGCGATACTGTATATGTACCAATAGTTTACATGTTGAGTGTCGAATCTCATTATGGGCGGTTACGAAGCGGATTCTCGGTCTTCGGAGGTAGCCTGATGCGGCGAAGAAGAGCGCGGACTCCAAGAATGTTCGCAGGGCATAGACGGGGGATATGTCTATCCACAGCTCAATGTATACTATCCAGTGCTCAGCAGAAGCGCTTTGTGTAACGAGAGATGAGAGATGCGAAGATAGCCGCGTGCATGAGCGCAAGCGCGTGGTGGACCTGAACAGAACCAAGGAGCGTCAGGGCACGCCTCCATCTCTCATTTCCCTGCGCCCATCTCGTGCACAAGTCGCAACGCCACACTAGATCTACAAAACTCACCACGCCGTACTGTGAGTGCAATATATGCTAATAACGATCTCATCGCCGACGTTATCGCTTGCCACAGGTTAACAACAACAATCGCCACCACTATGGATCCAGCCGGCACAGACGAGGTAGGTTGTATAGTTAAAGCTCGTATCGCTCGTTGACTAATATCGGTGTAAGATTGGGCCAATTGCGCTGCTCATGGACGAGCTACGCTCTGAGGACGTCCAGCTCCGTTTGAATGCCATTCACCGCGTGTCGACCATCGCGCTCGCCCTTGGCCCCGATCGCGCACGCGACGAACTGATACCCTTTCTCCAAGATTCTGTAGATGACGAGGACGAAGTGCTTCTGGCGCTTGCGGACGAACTGGGCAAGAACTTTGAAGAATATGTTGGCGGTCCGGAGTGGGCGCATGTGTTGTTGGGGCCGTTGGAGAACCTGTCGGCGGTGGAGGAGACGCTCGTTCGGGACAAGGCATGTCGTTTCCATATTCAAGCCCGATATCCCCCAATATTCTCTAACTCGTATAACCAGGCTGCGGAGTCTATAACCAAGGTCGCCGCCGTCCTTAGCCAACAGCAGATCGAACAATATTATATCCCCCTCCTCGAGCGGCTTTCGCGCGGCGAATGGTTTACCTCGCGCACTTCCTCCGCCGCACTCTATGCCCCGGTCTACGCCAAAGTCTCGCCGGCCATTCAAGACGGCTTGAGGAAGGGCTACAGCGCACTTGCTGCGGACGATACGCCGATGGTTCGCAGGGCTGCGGCAAAATGGCTCGGTGTACGCGTGACAATAGCCATCAATTGAATGTTGCTCACGCACCTGCAGGCTCTGGTCAAAGACCTGTCTAAGCCCCACGTCCTCAGCGATGGTCTCGCCATTTACCGCCGCCTCCAGTCCGACGACCAGGATTCCGTGCGCCTGCTGACCGTGGAGGATCTGGTTGCGATCGCCCAGCAGCTTACTCCGGCCGAGGTGCACGAGCAGCTGCTGAAGCAGATCCGCCAGACCATGACGGATAAGAGCTGGCGTGTTCGTTACATGGCCGCAAGTCATTTCAACGAGGTACTGTACTACTCCCGACGTTTACGAGAGAAAATCTGACCCTGGTGTAGCTCTCCGACGCTGTTGGGCAAGAGTTCGTCCGGGAGGAGCTCGTGGCGCATTTCGTGGCTCTTCTCAAAGATAACGAGGCAGAAGTCCGGACGGCCGCTGCGGGCCAGATTCCAGGTGCGTTGATCCTTTGGTGGACAGTTAGCATCAGATCAAACGATGGTTGTAGGATTCTGTAAGGCGCTCGAGAAGGAGGTCATCATCGCGCGCATGGTTCCCTTCGTTCGTGACCTTTGCCAGGACCAGTCTCAGCACGTCCGGGCTGCTCTTGCGAATCAGATCACTGGCCTCGCACCCTTACTCGGCAAAGATGCGACGATCGAGCACCTCCTCCAATTGTTCCTCCATCTGCTTAAGGATGAGTTCCCGGAGGTCCGCCTCAACATCATCAGCAAGCTTGATCAGGTCAACGATGGTGAGTGTTGGCACTTCGACAATGTATTGCCAAGTACTCACGCCCAATCATAGTCATCGGCATCCAGCTCCTCGCGGAAAGCCTGCTTCCTGCGATTGTCGAGTTGGCGGAGGATAAGGCATGGCGTGTCCGCCAGGCGATCATCGAGTACATCCCGCTTCTTGCGACGCAGCTGGGCAAGCCGTTCTTCGACGAGCAGCTCGCGAATCTCTGCATGTCTTGGTTGGGAGACACGGTCTACAGCATCCGCGAAGCCGCCACCGTCAATCTTAAGAAGTTGACTGACGTTTTTGGCGTCGAATGGGCACGCACGGCTATCGTACCGAAGGTGGTAAACATGGGCGCTCATCCAAACTACCTCTACCGCATGACCACCGTGCAAGCCATCGGTGTACGTCCATCTCTTCTCCGTGATGTCCTTCCTTCAAAGCTGATGTGATCAAGACTATCGCTCCGTCTCTCAACCTCGAGATCGTGCAGAACGAGATTCTCGAAGCCCTCCTACACCTCGCGACGGACTCGATCCCGAACATCCGTTTCAATGTCGCAAAATCAATGGAAGTTCTCGCCGTCACGTACGGCAGCGACCCCGAGGGCAAGACGCTCATCGCGGAGAAGGTCTTGCCCGTGCTGGAGGAGCTCAAGGCGGACTCGGACGCAGATGTGCGGTACTACGCGACGCACGCTCTTGCACGTGTGCCAGCCTAAGTGTAGAATATATCAAGTACAACGTATGCATCACGTTTCGCTTCGTGAATTTGCCCGCTGATCGACACGACAGTTTTGACGTTCGAGGACGGTTATAGTATTTCATTTCGCGGACTACCTTACAGTGTGGAGAATGAAAAGCAATGAAGAGAAGTTACATGTCAATATCCTACAGGCGGTGAGCTGGTATCCTGTCTTTTACAGTCGGATTCATTACGGCTGGAATGCTCTTGCACGATGACCCGTCAAGTCTTGATTATCAAGCGGGTTGCAATACGACTCCGTGGCGGGTACGAAGCCCACAGTTGGCCTCGTATCTCTCTGTAGCTATCCTGATTGGATACGCTACCGCATGTTCCGTTACTCTTTGCAGATCTTTACGCGCGGCGCACGTTGATGAGAAAGTTCAGCGAGCCTGGATCGCGAGCGAGCCGCTCGTACGGTAAGTATCGCGGCCTGGACTCATCTCAAAGATGTGTATGAATGACCATCAGAGTCTGGCCATGCCAAGTACTTCTCTATCCTCCCTGTTGTTTATGCACAACATCGATTTGACCTTGAACATCGCCCAAAGTTCAATGGCATCCTCAGAAACATACTGATAGCAGTACACGGGCTCGCAAGCGGAACAATATCAGGCTCGGCTGGTAACCGAGCTCGGATCCACCAGGACGGTATCGGCCACGACGGTATCAGCAGGCTCGCGGGCGTACCTCGCCGCATGCTGCATGCTGCTTACCGCTGCCGACGCGGCTTGTCCCTTCTTTGGAAGAGAAAGGATGGTGCATGTTGAATAGATGATCATGGTGTTCGTCAAAAGCTATGTGTTGCCGTTGCTATGTACGGCGCGGAGAAGCTGACGGAAGGTCCGTACACTTACAGCTTATGCGGATGTAGGACGGCGCGTTGCGCCGTACGTGTTGAACGTTCTGAGCTTCGAATGCAGGCGGTTCGTATCCGAAGTTTGCCCTCGCTCCCCCCCGCTGATTATATTCTCAGATTGGATTGGACTGCCTTGTGCTCAGAAGCATGGTACGCGTTTCACAGAAAAGTGAGAAGGAAGCCTAGGGAATCTTAGAAGATTGGGTTGGTGCCCGGCCGCGGCGAAGCGGTTTTGACGCTCTAAGCTTCCCGGCGCTCATCTCATCTGGTGATGGCTGGGGAAGCTAGGCCGGTATATAAACCCGGCACAATGCCCGTGTCCGCTAAGGTTCTCTTTCCCGTTCTCTTGTCCCGTTTGAGTATCTTGTCTGCTGTCCTACGCGACTTCATCCGCGATGACCAGGCTCCTTTCGCTCATTGCCCTCACGGCATCTGTCCTTCCTTTGGCTGTCGCCACTTCCAACGCAAGCTGCAAGCCTGGTTCTCAGTTCGACTTCCTTGGCTTCTGCATTGACCTCGACATTAACGGCAACGCGGACTGCAAGGGTACTGCCCCGTAAGCCCGGCTATGTACAATGCGCAACTTCCTCGGCTAACGCGCTTACAGTCCCTCCAAGTCTTGCCCGGACTCATGGTTCTGGAACACTAAGGCCAACCACTGCACGCCTCAGTCTCCTGGTGCCTCCTCGTCGACCCCTTGCGGGGACGGTGAGTGGAACGCGAAGGAGTTGTGCTGCACGAAGCCGTCCGGCCCGACCACGACCAAGGTGGCGGTTACTACTTCCAAGGCGGCCCCTACCTCGGCGGCCCCGCCCGCGGCGACGTCCTCCGCCTCGGGTTGCGCGGACAACGAGTTCTCGTACGTATATCACGGTGCCTTGCATACTTCTCCGGCCTGACATCATGCGATAGTTGGCTCGGTCTGAAGGGTCAGTGCTGCCTCCCCCACGGCGGCCAGCCCAACCCGCCCTCGCCTCCCGCTGGCTCCTCGTGCCCGTCCACCTGGTACTGGCATCAGGACCAGGGATGCTGTGTTCCGACCAAGCCCTCGTCTCCGGAGCCTTCGTGTCCATCGGGTCACAGTTGGTTGAACCAGTGCTGCAAGCCGACTGGCGGTGCCTCGACCACTCCTGCCGCGACCTCCCCCGTCAAGACTCCTGGCACCGGAACGACCACATCACCTGCTTCTTCGTCTACTGGTACTTGCGGTTCGAACGAGTTCTCGTACGTTATTGTTCTGCATCCTCTTTGACCTCTCTAACGTGTATGATTAGGTGGCTCGGTCTCAAGGGCGAATGTTGCTTGCCTCATGGTGGCAAGCCCAACCCGCCTTCTCCCCCTGCCGGTTCGTCCTGCCCCTCTACCTGGTGGTGGCACTCGGGCCAGGGCTGCTGTGTCCCGAGCAAGCCTTCGCCCCCGCAGCCCTCTTGCCCGTCTGGTCACTCCTGGAGCAGCTGGTGGTGCACGCCCAATGGCGGTACGCCCACGACCTCTTCCAAGCCTCCTTCCTCGACCGGTACTTGCGGTGACAACGAGTTTTCGTGCGTACTCTTGATTGGGTGTATCGCACACGACGGGTGCTAACTTGCTTGTAGTTGGTGGGGTCTTAAGGGCCAATGCTGCTTACCTCATGGTGGCAAGCCCAACCCGCCCTCGCCTCCTTCCGGCTCGTCGTGCCCTCCCACTTGGTGGTGGCATCACGACCAGGGCTGCTGTGTCCCCACCCTGCCCTCGCCGCCCACGCCTACGTGCCCGTCCGGCAATAGCTGGAAGGACCAGTGCTGCAAGCCTTCCGGTCCCCAGCCCAGTGGCCACTACGTCAAGCGCCACAAGAAGAAGCGCACGGCGACTCTCTGCCCTGCCGGTCTCGATGCGTGCGCCGTCAAGAATGCCTTTGGCCTCAGCTCCGACTACGAGTGTGTCGACACTGCCCAGGACGTCCAGTCGTGCGGTGGTTGCTCGTCCGTCAACTCGGACTTCGACTGCACTGCTATCGAGGGCTCGTGGAATGTTGGCTGCGAGAAGGGTGCCTGCCGTGGTACGTTCGATCTTCATATTCCATATACGCCGGTTGCTGACGATCTCTACAGTCTACTCGTGCCAGGCTGGCTACAAGCTGACAGCCAAGAACACCTGCGAGCAGCTCTGAGCTCGCGGTGCACCGTAACGAAGGACTACTCCCTCTCCCTCCCTCTCTTCTCTCACGGACTTCTAAAAGGTGGTTCCTTGGGACTTTGCTCTCTTAACCTTGTCGATCTTTATTCTACTACGCTCTCTTCTCTGGTATCTTGGACTATACGTTTGCGCTCGTGGGACTACCATAACCATCTGTGGTCAAATCTGCGGGACTAGACCAAGGCAGTATGCCTTCGCGGAAGATCACTGCCAGAACCTACGTGCATTGAAGTCGAAGACATCATCTCCAGCGCAGGTTCTGCGTAAAGCACCGCATGGGCGCTATAATGACAGGTGTCCGCACGCTGCAGGTCAGCCTAGTCGGAGCGCCTGGCAGAAACGCCGCCTCAGCGCTAAACGATATACCTGTCCAGGTGCCGGTGCAGAACTCCTTCGCCTTCGTTCAACGAGATTGCCCGCTGCATTGCGACCTCATTTTGGTCCTTCACAATCATTGTACACGTCAACGAGTAGAAATATCCGACGGTGTGATTATATTGTCCAAGGTGCAGATGCGGAGATGAAGCGGGGAATAAAGATATAAGCCAAAGATAACTACTCTTCCTGTAACCACTGTTCTGCGAGGTCGCCGATGAAGGGTATATGATAGCGTGCAAGGCCATTCCTCGATGCGTCGATGAAGGCCTGATACCTGTTGTTGTTCATGAGCAATGACATGATGTCTCCCGTGACTTGGTACGCACGCCATGTAGAGTGGAGGCACGGTGACCAGTAGTGTAAACAGGAATCTCAACCACGCCCAGAAACCGAGTACCGTGGCCATGATGCGCAAGAGAATCAATGGTGTTGTGAACAGAGCCGACTGATAGGCTAGTAACAATAGTCAGGAGCGATCCCAGAACGAGACAACAGTGCACACCATGAAACCGCACGTAGTCGTTCTGCGTCTCGAGAATAAGCAGTAAGAAAGCTGCCCAGAAATATGTTAGCGCCTGACTCAAGCAAGTTGCCAGGCTGCGCACCTGATATAGGCCCGAGGATATAGGCAAATGCAGCCATCATGTCTACGCGGTAGCCGAAGCGTGTTTCCCAGCTAGCACTCGGCGAACCTTCCTCGGCGGCAGCCGCAATCTCCTCAGAGCCAAAGCCAGTCGCCGCGCCAGTATCCCATGTCGGTACACCGCCGGACTGGTAGGACTGAATCTCCCTGGTCGAAGACTGCTGTGTGGGGAACCATGGGCGAGCAAAACGCGATGCCGGCGCCTTGGGTTGCTCTACGGCAGGCTGCTCGTCGGGTGGTGGTGCCTTAAGAACATGAAATAGCGGTCAGAAGGCAATCGATATATTCAACAGTGGTTGCGTACGTAAGGAGCAAATGTGGCAAAGTTATTCGACATGACGGGCAGGATCAGAGTGCGGCCCGAACTCGCGCGGCGCGTGGCAAGGACATCAATTCGCCCTCTCATCCGTCTCATCCGTCTCCTCGATCACTTCCTCCTCCTCAAAATGGTGCGTATCTATGCCTCTACGTTGTCAGAATGCCCGCCGTCGCCATGCTGGAGCGAGAAATAGTCGAAGGGAACGGTTGGAACGGGTGGAATGGGCTGGATTGGGAGGCGGGCAGTCGGATGGCGCAGGCGCTCGCTCGCACGACCGGAAAATATACTGACCGATGAGCCAGGCTGACAACTCGGCACCCGTCACGATCCGGACGCGCAAGTTCATCACGAACAGGCTGCTGGCCCGCCGCCAGTTCGTCGTTGACGTTCTCCACCCCAACCGCGCCAACGTCTCCAAGTCCGATCTCGCCGAAAAGCTCGCGGGCATCTACAAGACCGACGCCGGCCGCGTTGTGCCCTTTGGCTTCCGGACACACTTTGGTGGAGGCCGCAGCACTGGGTTTGCGCTCATCTACGACGATGAGGCGTCCCAGAGGCGCTTCGAGCCCAGGTACCGTCTTGTTCGCGTACGTCCTTATCAACCGGCGTTTCCGATCCCTTGATGTTTACAATATCGTATAGAAGGGAATGGCACCCAAGATCGAGAAGGCGTCGCGCAAGCTGCGGAAGGAGCGCAAGAACCGTTCGAAGAAGGTGCGTTCCATAATGCTCTTATCCCTACCGCCGCCTGACGCTGCATCGCCCACAGTTCCGCGGCACCGCCAAGGCGAAGGCTGCCGAGCCAGCGAAGAAGGGCAAGTAAACGCATCGCCGTTTGCGCAGGGGTCGGGTTGTCGGGCTTCTGTATCTCCATTCATCGCACGTCGCATTTTCGCTGTATCCTCCTTGCGTATGCCTCCATCCATGCTCGCCCTCGTCATGCATATGCACTCAAAAAACACTTGCTATCTTCGCCTGATGTTCGACTATCGTTGCGTGCAAAGCATATGGAAAGCGGGGTATAAACAAGTAATACCAAGTAAGAGCGATAACAGTATGTACTCAGAAGCCGAACTTCTTGTGGATGATGTCTGGATCCTCCTGGTACTCTTCCGCGGATACCCACATCTATGAATGACGGTCAAAACTTGCCGCACGCTGTCAAAAAATCGATATACCTTCTTGAAGGTGTTCAGACCCGCGAGGATGGACCCGCCTATCCACGTCGAGTACTTGCGTTCCGGCGGCGCGTAAATCTTGAGCTTAACGTCCTTAACCGCGACCTTCTTTACCTCGTTCAGAAGGCGGTCGCCGAAGCCTTGTCCCAAAATTAGCTCGCAAGTGACGATGCAACGGCAAAAGCCCACGCACCTCGACAAAGCGTGGTGCCGCCGCTCAAGACGATGTTTGAGAATAAGCTCTTGCGCAGGTCGAGGTCGACTCTGTTGATGGAATCCACGACGACTTGATGCACGCCTGGGTCTTCCATGCCGATAATCTCGGGGTTGAAGAGGATTTCTGGTGCGCGGAAGCGCTCGGCGCCCAACTGCCACCGTCGGTTGAGTTCATGTCGTAGTCAAGAACTTGACCAATTGTAGCGCACCTGTACAGTGTTCCCATCTGGTAACTTGAACTCCTCTGTCCGTCCTAAGGAGTCCTTTTCCTCCTTCGACGGGTTCAGAGCGATGTAGCACGTCTTCTCCTTGATCGTCCGTACAACCTCCTTCTCTGCTGTAGTATGCAAATGGTGGCCCGACTTGCGAAGTAGTAGCTGCAATTGATCCGTAACGTCCCTGGCAAGATCGCTCAGTCATGCGTGCAACGATTCGAATGCTGTACGCACCGTCCTGCGACGTCTATCCTGCGGATGGCATGAGGCATAGAGAAGCCCTCGAACACTGGTACGGCGTGCGTGACACCATCACCCGCGTCCAAGACAATACCGGTCGTACGACCAGAGGAATATCTGCTTCAGACGTCAGTGGCAAGCTTACCACGATCAAAACAGTCAGGGATCGTACAATGAAAGTACAGCTTGCACAGAGATATATAGTGCGGGGACGTTGAAGGTATCGAAGAATATTTGAGCAGCAACATCGCGATTAGTCCGAGGGTTCAAGGGCGCTTCTGTCAACAGAACAGGATGCTGATGGGCGCTTCAATCAGCCAACTGAACGCGGGGACAAGATATGTCCGCGCACCTCTTCACTCAGAGTACCCAGCTCCTCGGCGTACACCCAGTTCCATATTCGTTCCATATCATCCCAGTCTGTGACAATGCCATGTTCCATCGGGTATTTGATCTTGAGCAATCCACGAAACTCTTGTGCTTTCCGTCCGATGAATACATCTCCCTCTAATGCTCCGGCCATAACTCGCACATGTTTGGGTCGTCCGACGCTGTGTGGCAGCGTCAGTCCCACGCAATAAACCTCAGGCGGCGTGATTGCGCACTAAGATGGGAAGAAGCATTTCGGGTGATCCTGTCCCGCAAAACCAGCCTTTATTGCACCAGAGCCCTGTACAGATATTTCAGCGTGTTGCTTGCGAGGACTTGAGCGAGTCATGCGCCACGGACATTGTCTATCACGACAGGCTGATTTGTCAAGACGTCCTCATATTCTGCGGACATCGTCTAGAAACCCAAGGATACGGTGGCCGCCGGCAGAACCAAAGAGTAGAGAGGACGATCGAAGCACAAGTTCAAGTCAAGGCGCGCGCCGCGACGCGTTGACGCGCGACTTCTTTGCGGACCGCCATCATCTTGCTTAGTGCATATTACTGGTATAACGGACACCATGGCTCGGATACTGCCGCTACCTCTGCTCTTTCTGGCTGCAATACTATCCCTTGCGGTATGCATATGCTTGATGTTATAATTGCACTGAGTAATGATCAATTAGCCCTAGTCGCTCGCTCAGGCCGAACTGGGTAAATGGGAAGCTACAAACTTCTGTAAATGTGCGTGATACCGCGGGCTCTCATCTCATCTTGTGACAATCCATCTAATGTAACGTACAGGCATATGTTTCGGTGCCAATTACACGATCCTCCACCTCGCCATACCCGAGAACCCGTCCAAGCCGTGCCTGTCATGCACGAAACAGTGGTGCTTGAATCAGAACCTGGCTATATGCGCAGGGGCAACTCTTGGTGACACAGATCCGGATACTGCTACCGGAAAGGAGGGAGACGTCGAGGCGCGATGTTTTCGTGCGTTGCATTACTTCCTGATGTGCCGTGCTGTGCGGGCTCATGCTTGTATTCACTTACAGAACGCGACTCGCCTCGCGACCAGCTCGTGGTAACTCTGTTCCTGCTTACTGTTTTTGGACTTCTATTGGGTGCGGGTATCAAGGGTCGTATGGTCAAGGCCGGTATCGACGTGAACGCGCCCTTGAATGAAGGCCGGAAATGGTGGCAGGTGCGTGGTTCATGGCATGGTCGTCCCCTGCCTTAGTGTTGACGCATGTACAATACAGAACTGGGTGCCGCCACAGCTCGAGAACATTAGACTGGGCTCGCGCAACTTAATGGGATCTGCCCCTGATGAGCGGCATGGAGAGTACTTCGCGGTTTCGAGAGAAGCATCTCCCTCACGATAACGTGCCGTTACTTCTATTTGGAACGTCTATTGAGTTATATGTATCATATTGTCAAGTAACGTAGTACGCATTGCTTGTTATATCTAGAAACACCCACGGTCATACATGTCTTGGCTTAGCGTGCGCAGTTCAGGCTGAGTACGAACCTTGTCTTCTACCGTCATTGCTTCTTGTGTACTCGCATCATAGTTGCGCGAACGAACTGCCGGACCTGCTCATTTGAACATATA
This sequence comes from Peniophora sp. CONT, assembly GCA_001632445.1. NCBI lineage: Eukaryota > Fungi > Basidiomycota > Agaricomycetes > Russulales > Peniophoraceae > Peniophora > Peniophora sp. CONT. The sequence goes on from KV424459.1 coordinate 710,613, forward strand.
TGGGTGCATTATGCTCGAAACCCGATGTTGAGCCTCCTCGACCTGTCAGACTGTCACCCGAAGCTCGGCGCGGCGCATCTCAACCAACGGCCGGCTCAGGGGGTCCCTCCCAGTCCCAGCCTTCTGCAGGAAGGTCTACTCGTGCCACACGATCGAAGCAGGGAGCCAAGAGCTTATCTTCGCAATCGTCGGAGAACCAGCCTGCAGACCCACGACGAGCTGCTGCTGAAGCGGCGGAGCGAAGACTCGCGGCGGTGCGTAGCCTCGCACCTGCAGCGCGCAAGCCACGACTCGCTGATACTGATTCCCATGCGCTTAGGAGAAGGCCCGTGGTGTCGTCAGCTCGAATCCGAACAGCGGCGCGCTTGCCGCGAAGGTCGAAGCCAACAGGAAGGCAGGGAGGGTCCCTGAAGCGAGAGAGGAGGAAAGGCTCGTGGTAAGCATGGTCAGCGACCTAGGCCGGTGCTTAAACTGATCACTGTCATAGTGGGACTGAATCTGGCTGCGATTGGGATCGTTGCCCGGTCGCAGTTCGAGCGATTGCGAGCCGCAAATGCCGGTATTTAACGATGTAGGGTCGCTACATGCGTTCTCGGTACGTGCGTTGCCCCTTCTGCACGGTTGCCTGTGGTGCATTGCTTCGCCGTGCGCTAAACTCAATATGCACAATTCTAGAAACATTTCATATGGCATTTGACGCGTCTTGTCGAGCGGAAACAGATCAAGCTCATTGTGGCGAAGCTCGTTGTGGCGATTTCACTCCAGATGAATGAATGCTTTGCATCTCCGACCTTCACACGCGTCTACTCGCCCCAGCCTAAAACTATCATTACCTTTTTCTGCGTTGTCATTGATCTGCACTATACTTGCTTTTAAGTGTACCTTAGGGTTATACCATTCTTCCATGGCAATAGTGACCATGAGATTGATCGAGTTTGCGAAGTCCTAGCCACACGCACTTCGTTCTCACTTGCCTCCGCCCATCACCGCCACAGTACATGCATGCGCGACCAAACCGCTTGGGAGCGTGTTCTTTGGAAGGACCAGGCTTTCCCTGACAATCATGTCCCTCGATCCTTCTTATCATCTCTAAGCAAGAACCGTGCGTTCAATTCAGAGTTTTGGGCCACATATCGCATGTTCATCCCGAACAGCCAATGTGAAGCCGTATACCTACTGGCCACTTGTCATTGGATCGTGTGCCATCACTCAACATCTATCCGCGATATTGCTCTTCATCGTGTCCTTCGTGCATCTCTATAACGGCAGCTTGGACCCGCGCTTACTTGTCTTCATCTCGGCGGGGATGTTCTTCGTCGGCCTCGTTCTTTGGGAACTGCTCGATCGCATCGACTCGGGCTGGACTAGTGAAGCGCATGACGGCCACCGTAGGTATTCGGGCTCGACGGGCTCTATGTATTAACAAGTTAGCTGATCGCTGACCTGCATGTCACAGGGGCAAAGGCCGCAAAGGCGTCAATCCTTGTTTTCCTTGCGCTCATCGCGCTCGCGCCAATCCTGCGGACGTTGACCGCTCCAACATCATCGGATTCTATATGGGCTCTTTCCATTTGTCTCTTCATATTGAATGCTGGTCTCGCGGACTATAGCTCGATGAGGCACGGGGGCCAAGTCCGTGAAAGGTAGGACCATGCGCACGCTTGTTCCTCACGTTTGCAACGCCTGATTGGACGGTTCTTTCTTCATTTCTCCCGTAGACTCACCTCAGTGCTGTCAATGAACGCCGCCATCTCCGCGGCCGTGGTCTTGGCCTCGCGGCTGCACGAGGATTTGGCTGTGTTTGCGCTCGTGCTTTTCGCAGTGCTGCTCTTCGCACTTTTCCCGATCCTCCGTCATCGTCTGCAGGTGGGTATCTGCGCCTGGATGGGTTCCACAGCGCCTGAATCTCACACACACAACGTAGTCCAGACCAGCGAACGTCCGGCTCCTGTGCACGGCGGCAATGTCCGGGTTGTCCCTCTTTCTCATGTCACAACTATCTGCTTCAGCGACGCTACTTTTCGGTTCGGCAATGGCAAGCGTGACCTTTGTCGCGCCGGCGGTCCTCGTGCGCGCACAAGCACACAAGAAGTGTGTTTCATGCTGTCTACATGCGCCACCAACTAACCTGTTCTGTCAAGTGAAATCCGTGGTCCGTGGGATGTGGCGGTACCTAAGGTTTGCCTTCGTAGGCCCTTCGAACATTGAACTAGGCCACTGACCTGCTGCCGCGTAACATGATAGGTTTACAAGTTTGATTCGCATGGGCGGTGACTACAGCGCACCGATCCGCGGGAGACAATGAATCGCGCGCGCATTAAGATTGTATATTGTATGAGATGCTTGCGCGCCCTGCGGGCGAGAACTAGATAGTGACCGGCCGGTACCGATAGGGTCGGGCGAACACGATCTGCACTGTCTGTATTCAGTAAAAGGCTGAATGACGATCTCATCGAAGTTTGATGCCAGTTCTTTCCTGCGTTTGCTAACTCTCTTCGGGCATGTGGGAACAGCATGCTCTTGCGCATGCTCTTGTTGGTACACAATGCCTATATACGGTTCCGTTGCTCCCGGGGCCTTCGGTAAGGCTGCAGTCAAGCGTCGCGTCTTCAACAAGACTCTGCTCGTGTGGTACGCGTGTTGGTGTGGCACCCAGAACACTCCGGCGATCATTGCAGCGTAGGCCTCTGGCGTTGCGCGACCCTCAAGAGAGGAGGATCGTGTCCGTCGTTGATACATGCCTGAACTTGCAGGTCCATTGATTGCCGAGGCGGACGACAGGAATATCTTCGTCTAATTCATATTTGTTGTCAGTTGACGACGGGGATACAAGCGGTTAGCCGCGATGGGATGACTAGTGCGCGGATCTCAGAAAACAAAGCTACAAAGCTATATACAACGCAAGCAACACAGTACATGCAAAAGGGTGTAGAGAGCGTAAAGCAAGAGACGGTACGAAGACGGAAGAACAGGCAGCGTGCTGAGCGGAGAGCGTTAATGAAAATGTGCGGTATCGTGGAACAAGCCTTGAGGTATGTGTAGGAAGCTGGAGTCAACAGAGGTACAACAACTGTGGTATTGCGATTGTATCCATTAGAGAGTTAGTGGGGTCATGATGAATCGTCTTCTTCGTAACGGGTGCGCTGCCGCTTCGTACCACCAGCTGTCGATACTCCCAGCGATATCCCGCGCGCCTCTAGAGCCTCCTTGGCCATTCTGGCCGCATCGTCACCCTTCTTGCGCCCACGGGTCCGTCGGAGCGCACCGAAAGCCTGTGCTTTGATAACGGCAAGAGTGCCCGATATTGGCGAAGGGCCCGGTGACGGCGAGCGAGACGACCCCTGGGCGCCGCGGTCAGAGCGCAGTCGCCCGGGCGCGTATCCCGCGCCGGCGTCGCCGCTAGACCCTGCGCCCGACGCGCCGGCGAGTGCCTCACTCTGCGAAAAATGGGGGAGCGCGGGAAACATCCCTCTGTCCGGCGCGGACTCTCGGCGCGACGATGCGAGCCTGTAGCGCACTCCGTCGTGGCCCTGCCCAGGAACAGATATGTTGGCAATCCCTCCGTGGAGTGTTACTTCTCCTCCCCCATGACCGATGGAATGCCGGCGGAGGTCGTCGGGCACCACACCCGAGTGTTCCGGTGGCAGTGCATAGTACGGTGCCGCGGTGTGCGTGGATGAAGACGAAGACGGGGCAGTGGACGGCGAGCGGGCGACTGGATACATGTACTGCGTGCCACTACCAGTCACCAGCGGCGATGATTTCTGGTCGTCTGCAGCATAGCGCTGGCCATAATGCGCGTCCGGTGTGTTGATGGGAGACTCGACGAAGTTTGGAGAGTTGCCAGAACCGTGACCTCCAGAAGAATCCGCCCCGGAAGACGAAGACTGCGCAACCTGTTGGGGCCAATCTGCCCCGCGAGCGGCAGCCGGGACATAATGAGGTGGGTAGCTGTCATACTTGGGGAGAAGCGGGCGGTTACCGCCTAGCGAACGACCGTCAGGAGACACTCCTTGGTCAGGATCGACCGATTGCGTGTAAGAAGCAGAGGAGGGCCGGAGAGGGTGGTCGGCGAGGTTGCTCATGCTAGAGTAAGCTGGAGGCTGAGTTATGGAAGGCGACACCGGATAAGACAGATTCCCCTGGTGTTCGGAGTACGATGAACTGGCAGACATGGGATGATGTTGGTGCCCGACAGAGGAGGAGGAGTAAGAAGAGTATGAGCCCCCAAAGGCGGGTGGCGGAGGGAGACCGTCCATTATACCCTTCTGCATGCAGGTAGAGCGCCAGAAACTGTCACGTTCAACGCAGTAGTGCTTGACGTTCATGATCTCTTGCTTGAGAGATTCATTTTCCTGTTGGAGACGCGCCTGCGAGCCTTCGTGGTCGCGTACGGACTCCTGTAATTGCAAAACAACTTGTTCGAGATTCGTTACTGGGGAACTGTGAGACCGCAAGATACGAACGCGTCGAATACGCGATCACTGACCAGTCTCCTCCAGAGTCGAGATATAGTTGGCCCTACGAGCACGGAACGCCGCTTGTGCATCTGCATTCTTCTTCTTTCGAAGCGCGGCATCGGAGAGCTGAGCAGAGTCTTCCTTATCCTTGTCTCTGGCAGGAGAAGACGCGCCGGCGCGCGAGCTAGGGGCCATGTACGTGGGGAGGAGACTCGCGATGACGGGAGGAGGAAAGGAAGAGGCGGGTCGGGTAGAACGGGTCGGCTAAGAGAGGGAGGATAATTAGAGCCAGGCGCGTTCGTGCCGAAAGCATTTGAGGCCAAAAAGGCACATGTGCGCGCCGAGTCTCCGGGAACTTCGGTACAGCGCGCTGGTATCCAGCTCTCGATCTTCCGAAAACCTCGTTTCAGGCTTCCTGCACTTCTGCCCACAACATACGAGCTCCGAGCGCGGTCCGAATGGGGATCCTGCCTGGCTTATTGCGGCTTGCTGCAAGCGGACTTCACGCAAAGGCCCTTGCTGGCCTGAGAAACAGAAGAAGCGTCTGTCACGATCACTATACTGTCATCCACGGCGGGTCCCGCCCTCGGCTAACAGAGTTCGCAGTTCAATCGTTCACCGTTGCGCGCTTCCACGCGTGCATCAACAGGTGCCTTTCTGGGTGTTCCCATCTTCTTCATGCAGCATCCTCGCCTCGCGAGGCCCTCGTGCGCCTCCGTCAGCGAATCGTCCCTATTACCTACAATAAGCTTTCGAAGGCTCTACTTTGGGCTCGCAGCCCTTGTCAAATCTGTTGGCCACAGTGCCACGCGAGTCACGCGTTGTTAGCCCTCTTCATCCTCGTCGCCGTCTCCGTCTTCCTCCCCGTCCTCCACCTCATCCTCGTCCGCAGCGAGGTCTAGCGTTTCCATCGTGTCTGATTCCAAGTCGAGCACGCACGCAACTCTTCGGCCCTTCCGCCCGTTCACGGCCAAATGGAAATCTTCGCCGCGACACGCCGTCATTGCGCGCCAGCGTGCGAGCTGTATCGCCGAGCCAACAAGCTTGAGCGCTCCGCTTGAGTATATATCCGCCCGACAGGCCGCAAATCACGCACCTCCCCGGTCCTCCAGCGCTGCGTGGCACGCCATGCAAGTTCTTCACGGGCAACACCTTCAAATCCTCCTAACGAAACGGATTGTTCCTCCACTTCAGCGAAGCTTATGAGGCCCAGCCACGTTTGTTCTGAGATGATATGAGCGACAAGAAATTTTTGGCACAGGAAGTGCATGCCTTGATCTCGGTGACGATAGACGGCGACGATAGACTCGTCGTCGAAGAATTCGAAGCCTAGCAGATCGATGATATCACCCTCATGCTTACACTCCAAGACAAGATGGTGTAGCTTGGGCGCAACCTTGCTTTGATACTGCAGACGAAGGACACACACTGGTCGAAATGAGGTCAGCGCACGGCGAGGTGGATTGGTCAAAACATAAGGATGGCGCACAGCAAGTCGGACCGTCTGCAGGTGCGTACGCCGCCAACAGCTGCGTGAAGGCGCCCTGTATATTGCATAAGCGGTCTCATATATGTTCACATAGGAATGCATCGTTGCCTCTTCAGAACCGACGATCGTGCGCTCGTGGATAATCAGGTTCACCTTCTCCGCTGGCGTGCTTGTCGGAGGCGGCGTTGGAAGTAAGGCCGAGCGCGCAGTGCCGTTAGCGGCATGCTTGAAAAGCGTGCTACATTTATCCGCCAATTCGAGGAGTAGGACATGCATGTTCCTCCCCTCTTTGCCAAGATTGTACGGGCGAACGCGCTGTTGGGTACCAGTTCAACGTCTACGCTGATCCTCGGCAACGCAAACTCACGCGATTCAATTTAATCTCATTGGGGTCGGATAGAGCGCCGCGAGCCGTGCGCATAATCTCCTCCAGATTAGTCTCGTTAGCGGGCGGCTCGGGTACCAGCGTAGTCGGAGGCTCGCCACTGAACCATTTGTCGATAGGGCTGTCAATAAGCCCATGGCAGATATAACTCGACACTTCAAGAAAGTCGTGCCGTGGTTGAAGAACATGCCCATCCTGTGCGGAAACATTGTTGATTTCTTGAAGCTCTTATTTTGAGTGTGAAACATAACTGCGACGAAGAACTACGCACCAAACCGTAACCATCGCATGAACTCCTTAAACCGTGCGAGTTCTCTCCGTGCGACCGACGTCAACCAGCTAGCCGCGGTGATGACCTGCGCCACCATGTCCAAGCATTCGCGGAGCTCCTCCGAGTTGAACTGAAACAACGCGTAGACGTGCGGTCTATCGGTTGCAGAATGTCAATCTCTGATGGAAGTGCAGCAAGAACCCACTGACAGTTGCGACAAGCCCAGGACTTGTTCTAATACAAGATGAAGACGTTGACAGGCCGGCGCGATACGTTGCTCGGACTGATCTCGCAGCTTGACCAAGGCGCTTGTCACGTTGTTCTCCCATTTCGAAAGCCCCTGTATGGCGAGTCAATGTCGAGATGCATTGTGAAAGAAGATGTATGCTTACTCGGTCGCTCATTTGCTCGCCCGCTCCGATGAAATCGCTGACGGGCTCGGTAGATCGCTCCGTGGCGAGCAGTTGGAGAAGGTCGATTTTTGCCCATTCCAGACCCATTGCTAAGTTTTCTATGAGCGAACGCAGGCGCTGTTATTCGTACACTATGAACATACACTCGTAGTTTTCCGGTTGAAGATCCGCCAACTTGGTAAGCCACTTCAAGCCTGGAGCTCTTGCACCAGGCTGAGATCCAGATCCCATCCATACAGTGCGAAGATCGTCAACGATTCGGTAAGCATGTAGACAGAGTTGATGGGCAGCTGAAGACAGCCGCGCCACGTCGCGAGGTATTCGTGAAGAGAGCAACGCGAGATCGACTTCAGCGGGCAGCAGCGACGTGAACGAATGCAAAAGAGTCTTGTCCATATGAGATTGAAAGGCCAATAGGGCGCGAGAACCTGGCGTTTTGACCAGCGTCACAATACTTGCATCCGAATCAACGTTAACGAGACCGAGAGGATAGGTCCCGTCAAGGAAGAGCTGCATCGATCCTGAGTCGTCCACAACAGCGAGTATACTGTTTGAGTTGATGTCATCACTCTCGTCAAGCCCTTCATCCTGAAGCTCTCTCGTTTTTCTTTGAGGCTGTATCGACGCTGAGAGCTGATCGGTAGGTAATGTTGGCCACGAAGTAAAGGCATCGGGTAACTTGTCCGAGGCAGGTTTGGTTTGTGTCGTACGAAAACCAAAGGCATCCGGCAGCCTGCAAAGGCATTGTAGCAATCAGATGAAGCTTTGTAGAAACTGCCTCTTACCCAGTCGACTGCGCAGTCTCCGTGATGTTGTCTAGCAAGGGTAGCATTTTCAATACCGATAGTGTCGTTCCAGTCTGCATCGATGGTTAGCTTCAGTATTTCCAGAGGTACAGATGGTCCTACTTCTACACCAGAGCGCTTGAACATGTCAGGTATTGCGCTAACGGCCGCCTTCTTGTCCTCAGTGAACCACCAAACGCCAGTGAGACTAGCAATCGAGTCGAAGCCTTGAGCCAGAGGTATCTCTCGCTCCAGTTTCCCGGTCTGAATAGAGTGACACGCTATGCGCGGTGGGTCATGCACTAGAACAATCGTTTGGCCTGCAAGCTGTCGTTGAGCGGACTGAACATCATTCACCAGAGGTATCACTTGCAATCCGGACTCCACGTCATGTCAACCACCATTTCGTCTACCGTGAGACCGAGGTCAATATCGACATCCCATTTCTTAGATCCCTGCAGTTTCCACAGGCTCATGCGGTCTTTGCCGCCAAGAGTCGAAAATACGACGACCAGATCTTTGTCCGGACAACACGAATTGGACAGCAGGCGGGAGGATGGCGGCACATGTATTGCCGCAAGTGATGCGACGCCCACAGAGTCAGCCATACTATGTACGACTTGGAAAGTGGTACAGATCTTAGGGAGACAGATGAGGGTAACCGGACGAAGATGAGCGTCGAAGACAAACGCTCATGCATACTGCAGAGCGCGACGCGACGCGTCTCGCCAGAATCCCACGTGCACGCAACCACGCGCGTTACATTTGTACAACACGAGGCTCAGAAAGATAACACTATGAAGCAATAGCTACACGATGAAAGCAGATACGAAAGCTAGAAGAATGTGGGTGTCGCGTAAGAAAGTCACTACTTCGCTTTTCTCTTACCGCCCTTCTTCATACCGCCAACCGTGTCACCCTTTTTAGCGCGTACGCCCTCACCCTTCGCCCGCTGACCCATATCACTCTCAAATGCGCCGGCCTTCTTTTTACCACCCTTCTTTGCACTCTTCTTATCACTCTTTTTCTGTCTATCCGACTTGGGCTCCGGAAGGCCCAACTTCGTCGGGCGCGAAGACTTTTTGACGGAGCGGATGGCCGCGTCTACACCCTTGCGGTTCGACTCGGCTTCATCTTCCTCCATTGCCATCTTTCGTCGTTTTACGCGCCGAGTAAGACCGGAGAACTTGTCACGCTTGGGCTGTACGAGTGTTAGATGTGCTTTAGTAATATTGATTGAATGGGATTCACCTTGGCTTCGGCGGCGGCAGCGGCGGCCTTACCCTTGGCAGCCTTGTCAGCAGGGAAGCCTTTCTCATACTGCTCCTTGCTCAGCGCTTGTGCGATGTCAGCAGAGCATGCAAAACAGAGAGACGATGGCATACCAGCTGAGTTGGCTTTGTCCTTGCCTGTCTGGAACCAAGTCCGTGCAGGGCGCGAAAAGATTTCCTTCTCGTGCTCGAGCATGTTCTGGCCCTTGGTCACCTCCATCTCGGCTCGACGCAGCTACAACCATCGAATCAGCATACAGCACGGATGCTCTTGCCAAGTACCGCACCTGCTTCTCCTCCTTCTCTTCACGCATAACAGCGGCGATCTCGTTCTTCAGCGAATCAAGTTTCTTGGCCCACTTGCTGACGACCTCGGTGGGTACTGTCCGGTGCCGGACCTGGTCTTCCCCCGACGCATGCTTGATCGCCGCTTTGAGCATTTTGCGGTCCGCTTCGCCGACGAGGGTGACGGACCTAGACGGAATAGAGTAAGATAGAGAGATCGAGCCAAACTCTAACAGTCAATACGTACCGGCCCTTCTTCCCAGCGCGAGCGGTACGGCCAACTCGATGCAGGTACTGAGCCAGCTGACCCGGCATATCGTAGTTGATGACTGTCTCGATGCCTTTGATATCCAAACCGCGAGACGCCAAATCTGTAGCCATAAGGAAGTCGGCTTTGCCGTCCCTGAACTGCTGAAGCGCTCTAAGGCGCTAGAATCAAGACCACTGTCAGTGCGCTGTCATGGAACATCAGAGCGGGGACTTACCTGTTCCTGCGAAAGGTCCCCATGCAGTTCCTCGCACGACATGTTCAAGAGCCCGAAGACAATGCGCAATTGGTGCGCGAGCTTCTTGCTCCGCACGAAGATGAGAGCGCCAGACTTGAACGTTCTCTTGCACAGAGCGGCGAGAAGGGCAGATCGATCGGACTCCTTGCCAGAGCGCACGCGCACAAACTCCTGCACTAGACCCCTGGCGGTGCTGCGTTTGGGGTCGACGAAGAGCCGAACAGGCTTGTTCAGGGACATCTTGACAAGCTCGTCGACAGAGTCCGTCATGGTTGCCGAGAAGAGCATAGTCTGACGGGACGTCGGGCAGGCATTGATGATCTCCGTAAGCTCGTCGTGGAAACCGTCGGACAGCATCCGGTCGGCCTCGTCGAGAACGAGGATATCGAGGGCGTCCAAGGAAAAGGAAGGCGAGTTACGCAGGTGATCGATGAGACGTCCGGGAGTCGCAATCAGTACATCTGGTCGAGCGCGCAATGCCACCTCCTGTGCCTTCAACGACAATCCACCTTCCAAGTCCGTCAATTTCCAATATGCGCATATATGCAATGTTGCGTACCAACGATGAGACAGAATTGGATGTCTGTATGCGTTGCTAGCTTCTTGCCCACGTCGTAACACTGCACAGCCAATTCTCGCGTCGGGACCAAAATAACACAGCGCGTTGCAGCCGCCTTCTTGCCGCGTTCACGATATAGTAGACGCTCAATCATAGGTATGATGAAGGCGGCAGTCTTTCCAGAGCCGGTCACAGCATTTCCGACGATATCCTTTCCGAGCAAGGCGACAGGGATTGTGGCAGCCTGGATAGGCGTAGGAGAGTGGAAGCCAAGGGTCGTTATGGCCTTGAGCAAAGGTCTTGACAGGTTCATAGTCAAGAACGATGAATGTGCCTCAGATGGCGCAGAGTCTGACGCAAAGAACGCAGCCTTCCGCGCCTTTTCTGCCGCAGTCTCCTCGTCGCTTTCGTCTGCAGACGAAGCGCCATCCTCGCCCTCGACCTCACTCCCCTCAGCGTCTTCTTCCTCATCCTCATCACTACTGCCTGCAGCTTCATCCCCATCCCCATCTTCTTCTCCGGATGTCGCTAATAGGTCCTCGTCCTCCTCGTCAATCTCCGCGAGCATCTCATCCCCATCTTCGCTCTCTTCTTCGTCTTCATCACTATCACCCTCGCCTAATGACCCTTCGTCGGAAGAAACTTCGTCTTCGTCCCCCTCATCTCCAGCATCTCGTTTTCGTTTACCCGTGATCTTACGAGCGCGACGCTTCGCAATAATGTCATCTACGGATATGGGAGCCTGCATTACGGCTCAGGAGATTAACATAGCCGTGATGAGATGGCAACGCACCGGCTTGGAGCCCTTCTTGACAAAGTCATCCACGTCAGCCATACCACCAGTCAAGTCAGCGTAAGGGTCGCCAGAGAAGTCGAACGTAAACTCGGGATCGAGCTGCACATCTTCTCCCTTCGAGGGTTTGGCCGCACTCGGCTTGGCGACAGGTGCAGCGCCCTCGTCGTCAGAGTCAATAGTCATGATGAGGTCGTCGACTGCCATTTTGGCGAGTACGGAACGAGCAAGCAGTGCAAGAACCCAGAGTCAAGTCGGTCCAACGCAGAGCGCGTTCTGCGCGTCTTGCAAAATCTGAGATTGAGGAGTTCACGTGCAGCGCGTCAGAAGATGAAGTAAGTAAAAGCAGAATATACTGGAGCGTAGATATCAAGACTTCAAGCTGATATGGCCGAGTGGTTAAGGCGAGTGATTTGAATATCTCAATATCACTTGTGCATTGCACGCAGAGGTTCGAACCCTCTTGTCAGCGTTCTATTTTGCCGTCCGCTTTTTAGCCGAACGCCCGCGCAATTCAGGACGGATTCGGTATCTTGAATTATAACATTTTTTGCGGTACTGATACGACACGTCTTCCAAGCGAATGATGCACTCAAGGGGCGCATGACATAGATGGAAGACTGCACTTGGGGCGTACTTATTTGCCAACGCGGCCCGTTTCTCGCTCGAGTGGACGATTGTACAGGAATGACGCTCGCGCATTGATCCTTAGGGCAAATGACAAACATATCTTATTTAGGTAGTCCGTGTGCCAGAAATCATCACGAAACGAGCACCCAGAGCCTGTAGTAGTGCTATTCCCTTGGCGAGCAGCCTGAACGCAAGCTTCTGCGTCGATAAAAATCGCACGAATCCAGGAAATACATCCTCCGTGATATCTTCCATCGTTACGTCGGTGTACCCCATACTCTCCATCCCAGCGACATATTCCGATTTTGACTGGACATTTGCGCGAGGCATGGCGCGCAGAATTGACGAAAGGATGAATGCCACCAAGCTTGACGGTGCAGTGTCGAAGCAGATGTCTGCTAATGCGATGCGCCCGCCTGGTCGAAGTCGCTCATAGCTCTGCAAAAGGAACTTGCGCCGGGTGTCAAAGTGATAGGCGCAATCAAGAGCCAGAATAGCGTCAAATAGCTGCGCTGAGTCTGGGGATAGAGGATGCCTCTCATCATTCCGCCAAACTGCATCTCCCTGGAATAGCTCGACCTGCGTTCGAGCGGCAGGTGTCGGGTTTGAGGAGAGTAGCTGGCTTACTCGCGCTTGAGATCGTCGATAGTGCGCTGGAAGACTGGTGATACCATAAAGACTGTCCAGAGGTGGTATGTCTGGGTGCGAGAGGAGCACAATGAGGGAGTCCCCGCAACCATGGCCAACGTCTAAACGGCGCAAATCAGACTGTGTGAGCGACACGATAATCGTTCACATACCCAAAACGTTGTCATGATCTCTCAGCCCTGCAGCTTTGGACAGAAGCAAAGCTAATGCTAAGGCACAAGATTAGAACACTCATGTGGACGACGGCATTCACAAGTACCTTCGCACGCCTTTGGAAAGCTGTTCTCAGTCTATATGCGGTGTCACACCGGCACATCAACGGCAAAAGTTGAGCAGTCATGTACCTTCCAGTATCCCATGTTTAGCCATTCAGTAGAAGGTCTCCCAGAATCGTCGCTGGTTTTATTTAACACCAGATGAAAGTCGCCGTATGGGTCATTCGTCTTGGGCGCCCCTCGAGACGCATACATCACTATGCACATCACGACCAGAGCACAGGTTATCCAGATTAGCATTATATCAAGTTATAATGTTCACTGCCGGATCATTACGAGGCAGGAGGTGGTGGTTGGGAACAAACGCCGGAACGCGACGCGGACGCGCGCCATGGAGCTCTTTCACGCGTGTCTGCTCCCTTCGCATCTTGCTCTTGACCATCACTCGACCATAAGTCCCCATCTGGACACTCCTGCCAACATGTCAGGTCCCGATCCAAAAGAATGGAGCACACTCAGGCTCTTCGCCCTGCGCTGCCTTGACCACGTACGAGGCTCTTGAACTGCGAGCCCTGGAATAACCCGTGCCAACACCGCTCCGCGCGTACTTAGAGCAACCTCACGATCATAGGCGCGACGGCCGCCTTCCTTCTCTATACGCGATCGGCGGGAGTGGCGTACTTTGCTGCAGGCGCGGTGTCATGCTCGCTCTCGGTCAAGGTAGTGAAACGCTTGATTCGACAAGAACGTCCCGACCCTATCTACCGCAAGGTCAAGAAGAAGTCTTATGGGTACGTTGCGAGCTTCTGCCAGTCGGGTATGTATTCATCAGGGCTTTATGTATGCAGCATGCCCAGCACGCACTCTGCGTCTATTGCCTATTTCGCTAGTGAGCCGAAGCTCTCTGCCTTGCAATGAACCTAGGCTGAACAGTCGCGCAGCATATATTCCGCTTGCGTGCGCGTATCTTCCGTTACATCCATCCTTGCCACAAAGCCTGTACATACGGACGCTTCCGCCTGTTCTCATCATGCCCTGCGCGTCGCTCATTGCGGTCTCGCGCATATGGCTTGGGCATCATACTTGGCCGCAGGTAGCGGTTGGGTGCGCATATGGAGTCGGATGGGCATGCTTGATCTTCAAGCTTTGGACAAGCGGACTGAACGAATATGGGGCTCTCGTAGACGACTTCGTTCACGACGTTATAGGCTTATAGATGATGTGGATTAGCCCATGAAGGGTGCTCATATACAATGCGTGGTAGTGAAGCAAATGCGAGTGACAAGTGAACAATGCAAAGAGACGTTTTGCCCTGCAGGTAGTGTTAGTCGGTACAGGCCAGTGCACATGCGTAATAGTCCACGTACTGCTACAGATCATGCATGTGTTGGTGCATCCTCCGCGGTCGGGTACTTGCCCTTCCATTTCCGGTTCAAGACAGAGTAGCAGTTTGCGCATAGGTGATGCGACAGTTTCGCTGCACCGCAACCCGGGCAGTTGACAATGTCTGCATACTCAGTCAATGACGTTCTAAAGCGTGTAAATCAATAGGACATACTGAGCTTGTCCTTCAAGCCCTTGTTCGCACTACGCATGTTTTTTCGCGAGTGCGAAACCTTCTTCTTGGGCACAGCGAGCAGCCATGGCGGGAAGAGCTCAAGCAAAGAACCCAATGAAGGGATGCTCCATCCCAGCGAGCTCGGCGCCAGCGCCGCCGGCACCGCAAGAGAGGCCGACAGAGAGAATCTGCGGAACAGCGAGGAGAAGGATGTTGCGGGCCGGAAAGCGATGGAGGCCATGGTGGAGGATGCTGGCAAGGCGCGCGAAATGCAAGTCGCGTCGGCGCGTCCCGCGTGTCCGCCTTCTCTACGTTCGCCCACGACCAGCCACCCACCATGTTCCGCTTCACAAGGCCACTCCTCCAGGTCTCCAAGCTCTCAACCGGTATCACCGGCGTACCCGTGCACAAGAACCCATTACCCGCGCTCTCCAAGCTGTACGAGAACACGCTTGCCGGGCTCGCAACCCTCCCGGAGCACTCCGTCTACCGCCAGGGCACAGAAGCCGTCGTGCGGCACAAGCTCAACATCCTCAACTCGGCCAACGGAGATATTGCAGCTGCGGAGAAGGGCTTGGACGAGGGACAGATTGAAGAAGCACTACAGATTGCAGAGGACGAGCTCAAACTGGTCGGCAAGGTCGCGGAGTGGAAGTCGTGCGTCTATCTCTGCTCCAGGCAACGTGACAATAATGCTGACGTGTTTGTGCAGATGGGAGCCGTTAGAAGTCAAGCCGGATGCAGGACAGTGGGAGTACTTTGGGAAGCAGTCCAACGCAGCATGATGTTGTACGCCGGCGCATGATACATCTTTCTGCTTTGCCCTCGCGAATATACGCACAGTGACATAGACCTCATAAGTTTCAAAGATACCGCAACACATTGCTGGTCGTGCACTTCAGCGAAGCAATGGGCCTGCTTCCATGCCCAAGGCGGCATACGGTTGCGAATGAACTCTCTTGAAGTTCATTCTTGTGTGATGCTCAATGCAAGCAAATGAGAGCGAATGTCTTCGTAATAGATGATATTTCATAATAAGTAGGGGATACGGAATGGTACAGGCATGAGTGTATGTATATCGACACTTCTTGTCCCCCGTGAACAGATTCGTAAGAATACCACGGCAAACTACACAACGGTCGGCTCTTCTCGTTCTATGCCCTCTGGAAAGACGCAGAGACGGGCGTGTAGCAAGCGTCTCGGCGGCTAGTAAGAGGGCAAGCACTACGATGGGTAGGGTCGGGGATAGTCGGAGACATTCGAAAGGTGCAAGGAGTATAACATATATGCATAGGATAATATAGACTACCGTAAGTACAGAGCGAGGATTCGATGCGGGATGGGATGGTCGAGGACGAGGTGGTCGTCCGAAGCAAGATTGAGTCCGCGAATTTTCAGACGGGCGCTTATATACCTACGCGCGTGCGCTCGCCCGAAAGACCGGACTCACCTCAACTTGACCCGCGCCCGCATCTTTCATGGACTCGCTGATCCCATTCACGACGTCCGGCTCGCTGGTCGACTGTGTGGACAGTACGTCTGTCCGCGCTCGCTCCCGCACCGCTCTCCGCCCATCATGATTCCCGCTCTCTCCCTCTTCGCCGCCCACCCTGCGCTCTCTAGGGAAGATGCTCGTCGTCTTACGCGACGGCCGCAAGTTGCACGGCGTTTTGCGCTCGTATGACCAGTTCGGTAAGCGCTTAGACTTTCTCCTTGGGGAATATGAAGTTGACGCACGCGAAACAGCAAATCTCGTGCTCGAGGATACCGTCGAGCGAATATACTCCGGGAACACATATGCAGAACAACGATGCGGTCTATTCCTGATCAGAGGGGAGAATGTCGTATTACTCGGCGAGATTGTATGTCGATATATCTTGTACTTGTTGCTACCATACTGATGCGCGTTGCAGGACCTCGATCTTGAAGATGACGTACCTCTGCAGCAGGTCGACTTCGCAATGCTCGACGAACATCACCGGGGTGAAACGGCAGAGAAGCGCGTGCAGGAGGAGGCAAAGGCGAAGGTCCTTTACGAACAAAAAGGGTTCTGCAAGGAGGGCGGTGAGGGCGATAGCTATTGAGGAGCGCCCATCATCTCGTATTTTCTTTCTATCATCTCGACACAGCTCCCCGGCCGATTCATTACGCTCTAGGGGAGCCGGCTCGTACTCTCGATCTTGCTGCCTGTATCGTTCCGGCAGACATTGTATTGTACTAGCTAGTCTGTACACCACGTTCGGATCCTGCGAAGATCATAGCTTGGCGGTACCCGAGCTTGGGCTCGCCTCGTTCACGAAGATGCCTGCGGCGCCCATGCCAGATCCGATGCACATGCTTGTCAACAAGACCTGCTCATTTCGGCGACGCAGCTCTGCAAGACCAGTCACGACTTGTCGTACACCGGTCATACCCAGTGGGTGGGTCAGTGCAATGGAGCCGCCACTGTAGAAAGGTGTTCAGCAATGTTGTACGCGAGCGAATAGTAGTCAGGCTTACCGTGGGTTGATCTTCTCAATCGGTACTTGCAATGTCTCGACACAGTATGCAAACTGCGATGCAAATGCTTCATTGATCTGGAGGAAAGGCGTGTAAGCGACAGCTTCTCCTCACGCGCAAGATCAGTCGACGGACCTCATAAACATCGATATCCTCCTTCGTAAGCCCAAACGCCTCAAGCACCTTCGGCACAGCGTATACAGGCGCGATACCCATGTATCGAGGCTCTACACCGACAACCGCCGCACCAACGTACTTGCCGATAACTTCGAGCCCCTCCTTCTCCGCACGCTCGCGTGTTGCAAGTATGCAGAGCGCAGCACCGTCGCCGACCCCACTTGCATTTCCAGCCGTAGTAGAGCCCTCACCCCAATTGGGGAAGACGGGCTTGAGCGTCGCTAGACCCTCTGCTGATACACCAGGACGCACAGTGTCGTCGACGTTGAGTATTTGCCCGCGTATCTCGATGGGGAGGATCTCGTCGGCATACGCATGCGATTTGAGTTGCTATGAATGGTTAGTACGTATGAAGGGGATTGAGATAATCAAATAGACAAACCTCTGTGGCGCGAGTGTGCGAGATAAAAGCATATTCATCCTGCTTCTTCCTTGAGACCTTGTATGTCTGTGCGACCATCTCTGATGTCCATCCCATGGGCTGGCATACATTGAGCGTCAAACACATAAACCTGGGATCGAAACATACCTGTATACAGTCATGCGCCTGAGCATTTGCTGACACTTGTTCCACAACTTCCGGAGTTGGTCGCGGACTACCGCCGTGATTCAGATGATGCTTCTAGAGAGATTTCATAGGAGGGCTTACTTGAGCGACATGCTCTCCGCGCCGACGGCTACACCAAGCGAAATCTCGCCCGCCTGGATGGACTGCGCAATGGCGCGTATAGACATTAGGCCGGACGAGCACAGTCGGTTCACTGTCGCGATGGGCACACTGGCCGGGATGCCCGCTGCGAGCGCAGCGGCACGCGAGATGTACAGTGGTGACGGTGGATGGCATGTCCCTGTGTATGGTTAGGCGCGATAGTACAACCATCTTGAAGCGACACCTACCGACGCATATATCCTCGATCTTTGCTGGGTCAAGTCCCGTCTTGTCCAGCGTAGCCTATGCAGCACAGTCTGAGCGCAGTCCCAGACTGGGAGAACAGAGCTCCCACCTTGAATAGACCTCTGAGCAGCTCGTCGACGGGAACATCCTTCAGCTGTCCCTTCTTTGCGCGGCCCATCGCCGTGCGGGCAGCGAATGCAATGACAACATCATCCGGACGCTTCTCGAGCAACGCAGCGCGTCCGCGCGCAAGTGTGGAGGCAGGAGCAGACATGAGTGTAGCAGCGGAGAAGGTGCGGACTCTAGAGCTGAGGGTAGGACGCAGCATCATAGGTACCTTAGCCGGCACAAAGAGCAGAGCAGAGACCGGAGGGATTCACGGGGCATCGCGAAGCGCGCTATGGCGGTATTTGAGCAGGTCATGGCCGAGCGCCGGTGGGAGCATGACCTGCTCGTGGACGTTCGTGCCCCTATTCCGGCCACGCTTCTTCGCTACTTACCACCACTGTGACAAACGCGTCCCGTGCAGTTTGTCACCGCAATGCTATTCCATTTCTCACTGACATGTACGGGACTAAAAAGGTGATCACGTACGGCGCATATGGTGAAGGAAGATTGCGGACTGTGTATTTTCTCTGACCAGATCCAACACCCGCCTGTCGGGACTCGTTGTCATATCAAAAAGGAAGTAAAGGGTATTTCGATAAACAATCAGTCGTATATATCAGCACTCTCTTTCTCCACTACCTCGAACCTCGTTCGCATATTGGCCTCAGGCATACGCATACACAGTTGCCTTGCGCTTGGCTTCGGGCATATCGCCTACAGGAACGTACCCTGCGTCGTTCTCGGGCTTGATCGCACCCGAAGGGTGTTGGGCGTCTACTGCTCGTGCAAAGAAATGCGAGTTTCCAATCCGGCGGAAGCCGACCTACGTGCAGGAATGCTCAGCAAAGGCGCGTTGTTGCTGTAGCATGAGCACATACCTGACGATGGAATGCCCGAATGCGACGTCCGCGCATGATCCAATCCTTCATACTCTCACCTTTGGGCATGCGATCTATGGGACCAGGCTCCGCAAAGAAATATTTCGCGCCACGACACGCCTTCAGCGAGCTCAGAGTCTCGTAAACTTGAGTGCCGATGCCTCGTCCACGCCATTCGTCCTTGACGATGAGTTCGAGAATGTATACGAGCGGGTCCTTGCTGTTAGAGGTAAACTCGTGGCGGCTCCAACACTTCGTTCCAGCTGACTGCACGTCGATCTTGAGGAGAGGGCCGTCGGAACGCCCGCCTTCGTAGGAGCCTCTGTAGTAAACAGGGTCCTCCTCGGCGAAGACGTCTAAAAACCGGTGCATGACCTACCACCTCACATAAGTACAGGGTATATCAAGCATTGGCCGCACGCACGGGTGAGTGATATTGGAAGACACTCCAAAAGTCGTGAAACTCGGAGTCGGCCAAGTCGACAACAACAAATTTAACATGTCCGACATTAACGCCCGTGGCGGCCGTCTTGATCACGACTTCGTACTCCTAAGAATGCGCCCGGTCAGTCCTGCACAGACACTTGACAAGCTTTGACCCGACTCGCCTTTCTGTATACGACCGAGTCAATTTCGGGATCCTCCTCTTCCTGCTCAAACTGGTCATCCTGGAAGCGGTACAAGTCATTCTTAGCCTCGTAGTACTTCTCATCGTCACTGCACTCGGCCATCCTGTCTCTGAGAATGCCCTCGACCAAGGCCCTTCGCTCATCCTCGCCACCGCTGACCTTCTTGATAAAAAGCCGTGTCTCCACGGGCTCCTTGTTCTCGTCGTTGCTGAGAACGACACATTCGCCGGTCAGAGCTGAAGCGTCAAGCTACGAAGTACAGACAGACGCACCTCTTTTCAGGCGCGTTGCCAGCAGTGGTTGAGCTGGATGGGCTTTTCGCCTTCGTTGCAGTCAAGGGCATCCCCTTCCTGGAATGCTTGACGTCTTCTGAACCGGACATAGTCTATCAATACCCGGTAGTGCCCTTGAGATATAGTGCGTACCGCGCGACTCGCCGTCGCTGGTGTTGTCCTTCCGTCGTTTACCAGTCGAGCGACCGGCGCCTGGAGCTTTAGCTGATATGGCAGAGCTCATAGCTGGACAAGTCCTTAGAGTCAGGTTGCTGAGATAGAGGAGCTCGCCGTGAGGGCAGAAAGCGACGAGGTCTGAGGAGTCGTGCGTTGGCATGTTGACTTACAGGTCTCACGGTCATGCGAGGATAGTCAGGATAGCCATGGATTTCAATGACTATCCGTGGTCGATGAAGACCCCGAGACATGGACTGACGCGGGTCGCCCCCGTTGTTCGTTCATTCAACATCAGCAATCGGCTCATTCAGGAGACATAGTGGAGCATAGATTGAAAATATAATTGACAGAGATAGTAAGGAACATGAATAACCAAAACGCGTCGCCTCTGAGAATCCAGCTTTCTAACCGAACATGATGGCCGCTAAGAGGCGTTCCTGCTTTGAGTTCTTGCCTGGAGGTACGAACGGCGCGTCCTTCTTCGGGTCAATCGCGCGAGACGGGTGAGCGGAATCGGACGACCGCGCATACCACATAGAGTTGCCGATACGACGAAACCCAGCCTGACAGGACAGAAAGGAAAGTTCAGCATGGGTGAAAGCAATTGAATGTCGAAGAGCCGACGTACGTGACGGTGAAAGGCCCGAACACGACGTCCTCGCTTGATCCAATCCATCACCGTCGGCGAACGTAGGTCTACGTCTTCGGACAAATGGTCCACAGGGCCGGGTTTCGCGAATAAGTACTTGGACCCGCGAACCTGGTTGAGCGAGCTTAAAGTAGCATACACCTGGCTGCCGACTCCTTGTCCGCGCCACTCGCTCTTGATTTCAAGATTGGTGACAATCACCAAGGGCTCCCCAGTGGTGAACTCCCGACGACTCCAGCACTTCTTCCCAGCAGAGTGAACACGCGAGTCAAGCAGAGGACCGTTGTTCTGCACATCTTCATTGTCGAATAGATCCGAAAAGTCAGCCAGATTCTATCACGAGAGATGAGTATACGAAAGGTAGGAACATCGATCGTATACGCACGGAAGAAAGTGTGTCAAAGCAGTCAAAGAAACCAAAGAAGTCCTCCGACTCCGACAAGTCGACGGCGAGTAGCTTGACTTGGCCGATATCGACGCCGTCTTTCGTCTGAACAGCGATGTCGTACTCCTGCATCCAAGAAGAGTACCCGCAAGCGTCAGAGCCATAGACGAGCGGTCAATAGTGGCCCCGACTCACAGTTTTGTATCTGACCATGTCGCCTTCGACATCCATACCGTCCAGATCCGCCTCGTCCAGATCGTCAAAAGATTCGAGGATACCAAAGCCGCCATGACCATGACCGAGTACACGAGCCTCGATGTCATCTGCGATGGCGTCCGCATGCTGAGCTATGTACCTTTCGCGCCGATCCACATAGTCCATCTCGCCCCCTCGTTGCGCCTTGACGACGAGCCGTATCTCGGGAGGAGGTTTGCTCGCGGCGCTGAGAGCCTTTGCCCTGACACATGTCATAAAAAAGTTAGCTTTGATTGCGAGGGGATGGTGCTGGTAACGGACGCACGTTTCTGCGCTTGCGGGGGAGGCGCCGGCACTCGAACTACAGTCGGCCGTCAATGCCTTGTGCGCAGACGACTCGGAGTCTACGCCGCCCTTCTGCTTCTTGGCGCTCCCTATGGGAGTGCTAAGTATCACATTAAGTGGAAGAGAAAGGGAGAGGGCCACGCGTACCTTGGATGTCAATGCCGTCCCCGTCGTGCTTGCGCTTGTCAGATGAACGCAGAGCAGAGGTTGTAATAGACGCGGCGGCGGAGCTCTCCTTAGCTGTCGATTGTGCTGCAGGATTATTCATTGCAGCAGACAATGGTTGTGCGATGTCAGAAAATGTGGAGGTGAAGGTAAACGCACAAAAGGTTGAGGGCGTTGAGCATAGAAACGGGACTAATACGCTTGTTCGCACGGACACGTCACGATAAACGCGAAGTCATATGACCGCGTCACACCCAGTTACCGGCGACATACGATCG
Organism: Peniophora sp. CONT; assembly: GCA_001632445.1. Taxonomy (NCBI): domain Eukaryota; kingdom Fungi; phylum Basidiomycota; class Agaricomycetes; order Russulales; family Peniophoraceae; genus Peniophora; species Peniophora sp. CONT. The sequence continues at coordinate 732,533 of KV424459.1, forward strand.
ATATCATGCTTGTCCGTTTCCTCGTGAAATACAAGCAAGTATGTTCTTCCACCATATTCAGCACCTTTCGCCTTGCGAACTTATAGCAAGATCAAGTATTGGTTATGGGTATCATTGGCACAGCGCGCTCAGGTCTAAGTCCTGCAGGCTCGAGTCGCAAACTTTTAACCTGTACCAGCACTTTCTCCAAGCAACCACCTGGCCCTCGTCTGCGCATTAGCCTCACGCATACGCATACACGGTCGCTTTGCGCTGAGCTTCGGACATCTGGCTCACGGGAAGGTACCCCGCGTCTTCTTCGGGCTTGACCGCACGCGAAGGGTGATTGGCGTCTACCGCTCGTGCAAAGAAGAGCGAGTTGCCGATGCGACGGAAGCCAACCTGGACGCACATTTTAGCTTGGTGCCACGGTTGATGAGAGAAGTGCATACCTGGCGATGGAACGCTCGGATGCGACGACCGCGCTCTACCCACTCCTTCGAACCCTCTCCCTTAGGCATGGGATCCAAGGGGCCTGGTTTTATAAAGAAGTACTTTGCACGACTGATGGGCTCGAGAGCACTCAAACCCTCGTAGACTTGACTTCCGATGCCAACGCCGCGCCATTTGTCTTTCACGACAAGCTCGAGCACGTAGACCAACGGATCTTTCCTGTAAGAAGTGAACTCATGACGGCTCCAGCACTTGGTTCCAGCCGACTGGATGTCTGCCTTGAGCAGGGCACCCTCCGAATGGCCGCCGTCATAGAAGCCGCTGTAAGCAGGGTCATCCTCTGCAAAGACGTCTAGAAAGTCGGGCATTGCCTAAGGCTACGCATCAGCAGGCATTCTCACAACCGTAGGGTTGTACGTACGGCTGGACCGTAGCCGAAGGCACTCCAGAACCCACGGAACTCGGAATCGGCCAAGTCCACGACAACAAACTTGACATGGCCGACATCCTTTCCTTCTGCCGTCTTGACGGCAACCTCATACTCCTGATACGCCCAAGTTAGCACTCCGCAGTTCCTCACAACCGAGATCGTGACTTGCCATCCTGTATTTCACCGACTCCATCTCCGGGTCCTCGTACATCAGGTCCAAACGACCATCCTGGAAGGCGTACAGGTCTTGCTTGGCCTCATAATACGCCTCGTCGTCGTCATCGCTGCACTCATCCATCCTATCCCTGAAGACTTTCTCGCATAAATCCCTGTAGCTGTCCTCCCCTCCGCTTCTCTTCTTCACGACAAGCTGTATCTTCACAGGCTCGTTGACCTTGATGTCACCCTTTAAGCTGATCTTTGTGCTTTATAAAGAGCATTCGTAAGTCTAAGCGGAGCCACCGAGCCACGAAGGACGCACCTCTTCGTTGCGGTATTTGAGCTGGACGGGGCTTTCACCTTCACCTGAACCGTCTCCTTCCTGGCCTTCTTGACGCTCTCTAACAAGTGTTGCTCGACTAAATGGTCGCCCCTGCCCTTGATAGAGATAGCTTACCACGCGTCGTCTCGCTGTCGCTTGTGTCATCTTTCTTGCGCTTGCCAGCAGAGCGGCCAGCTGATGCTTTGACTGACGCGGCTGGAGTCGTAGTCGCTGAAGGCTTCGACGCGAGCATTACAGGCGTAGAGGTTCTCTTTGCTTTCGCCATGAAGACAGGAAGGGATCAAGGGCATCGCACCCAAAGTCGTCCGTTGAGATGTTGAGTAGCCGTTCTCACGGTCAAACCCGAAAGTCATCTGATCGCGATTACTTATTCGACTTCGCTCTGTCCAAGTTTAAGTATGCGCTCCTCTCTATGGTCTCTCTCCCGCAGTGAGCACAAACTCGTACAGACACATTCCTGATATCTACATGGGCTTGGGAAGGTGAACATGAGGTGACAGAATCACCGCTGCCAGGGTGTTCACGATCTGGCTTTTTAGGCGAAGACGTAGGACAAATGCCGAAGCTGCTCTTCAGACACTTCGCCAGTAGGAATGTATTGTGCGTCATCCTCCGGCTTTATCGAGAGCGATGGGTGTGCAGGATCGAGCGCCAGCGCGAAGAACTGTGTGTTGCCGATGCGACGAAAGCCGACCTAGCGCAGAGAAGTTTAGACGGACCAGGCCAATACCAAGACAGTGATACACATACGCGACGATGAAACGCGCGGATTCCGCGTCCCCGCTCGACCCAGTCTACAGATTCAGGTGATGTGAGGCTAGGGGCGCGATCCAGAGGGCCAGGCTTCGCGAAGAGGTACTTGGCCTTGCGAACCTGTTCGAGCGCGCCAACCGCAGCGTAGACCTTGGCACCAATACCTTTCCGGCGCCGATCACTCTTAATCTCGATCTTCAAGATATATGCCATCGTCTCTGTCGCCGTGAGCTCATAAGGCTTCCAGCATCTGGTGCCCGCAGATTGGACACGGGGTTGCAGTGGGGGGCCACCGCTCTCTGGCGAGTCTCGAGAATTGGGTTTGGTAGGATCCGCGACGCCATCGTCGTCTTCGAAGAGCTTAGCAAATTCAGAGAGCTCCTGGTCCCGGCAAACAGAAATCAGAGGGGTGTTCAGACAGGCATACAGGTATTATCCTTACGGGAGAACCTTGCGTATCAAAGCACTGCCAGAAATCGAAGACGTCATCGGCATCGGTGAAATCGACCAAGAGCAGCTTAAGCAGGCCAATCTCATTGCCGTCACTATTTTGAATGGCGATATCGTACTCCTAATGAATCCATCGAGGTCGATGCGTAAGCATTATGACATTCTGCATCTGAGTTGAACTGTCTGACCGTCTTGTACTTCACCATCTCCCCTTCAGGATCCACATACTCTAGGTCTTCGTCGTCCAAATCATCCAGCGAACGGAAGTCACTATGGCCGAGGTTGCCCGCAAATCGCCTCCTTACATCGGCCGGAAGGTAATCAGCGTACTCCTTGAACCTCTCACGCGGCTCTCGATAGTCCTTCTTCCCGCCTTGCTCCGCTTTAATGACAAGTCGTATGTCGGGAGAAGATGTTCTCTGTGATTCTTGAGACATTCCCGGGGGTATCTAGTCATGATCAGTATAGGTTTGAATAAGCACTGCTGCAGACTGTGTGTCTGAACGCTTACAGATGCGGTGGTGATAAGACGGTTCGCTGTAGCCGATTGTCGTGGTTCGACGGCAGAACGAAAGCAGGCCGGAAGCAAGAACGTGATGCTTCCCTATAGCTCTCGCACGATCACGCTACAGTCATTAAGAAAGAGCCGTCATATGACGCAGACCGCGGATAGCTACAAGAACAGAAGTATAGGCGTTGCCTGGTTGCTGAGCCTACAGGCCTATTGTATTCTGACATCTTGTGAGAGCCGCGGCACAGTGAACAGAAGAATCGACGCTGGATCATGAGTTGGATGTGGAGTTTGTATCTCAACATACTAAGCACGCCCTCGTAATCTCTTTAAACCTCCACCCATTTACTGAGTTTAGTCTTCCCTTTGGGTCGCTTCTCGGGGACGTACTCCGCGTCGTCTTCCGGTTCTATAGCGCGCGACGGGTGTGCAGAGTTCAGTGCTAACGCAAAGAACTGAGAGTTGCCAATACGACGGAAGCCAACCTATGTATATGAGCGCAGTCAGTACGCATCCTGAATCAGGAAAGAGCGAACAGCTTACCCGGCGATGGAATTCGCAGATGCGCCGATCACGCTCGAGCCAGTCCTGATATCCCGGAAGCTTAACGCCAGGTGCACGTTCCAAAGGGCCTGGCTTTGCGAAGAAAAACTTGGCTCCGCGAAGCTTCTTGAGCGAAGGAAGATAGGCGTACACCGTGCTTCCAATGCCCTTTCCTTGCCACTCGGGCTTGATAGTCAATTTGAGGACAAAAACGAGCGGCTGGACTTCGGTGAACTCATAACGATTCCAGCATTTGGTGCCCGCCGATTCCACCTTGGCACTCAAGGGTGGTCCGCCGCCTTCCGCCTCGGGCTCCTGGGCTGTACCATCGGCATTGTATTTAATCATGCAACGATCATCGTTCTTGTCGTCAAACAACTCCCCGAACTCAGTAAGATCCTAATGAATATGAGCGCAGGTTAGAGACTGACTGAAAGATTGCGAGGAAGTAACTGAACGCACGGGAGACTGAGTTTCCCAACAGGTCCAGAAGTTGCCATAGTCGTCAGATTCAGAGAGGTCGACGACGAGAACATTCACTTGACCAATGTTCGCGCCCTCAGCAGTTCTGATAGAGATGGTATACTCCTGTATGCAGATAGCACGCATTCAGATGACAGCGCCATGGTATAAGTCAACTCGACGCACCGTCTTGAACCTCTCCATCTCGCCCTCCGGATCAATAGACTCCAGGTCGTCATCGTCGAGATCGCTCAGTGAGTCAAAGCTATGCCCAACCGTGTCTTCGATGCGCTCCCTAAGATCCTCGTCGATATAGTCGTAGTTTGCCTTGAGCCTTTCATGCGCCGACATATAGTCTTTCTGGCCGCCGCTCTCTCCCGTCACAACAAGGCGTATGTCTGGGACAGAGCCCTCCTTAGGCTGTTTAGATTTAGACCTGTAAAGCGGATGTAAGAATTAGTACAGAGCGGATGGTGGTAGGTATGAATGGCGTACTGTCGCGTGGACCCATGTTTGCTGGCACTCGACGTCGAGCCGGTAGTAGTCTTCTTCAAGTCCGGCTCGCTCTTTCGCTTCTTTGTGCTACCTGTGATTTGTCAATGGACGGAGAGGTGGAGCACTACAAAGTATACGGTCCACATACGAGCTTCGCTGGCGGTGGTAGCATCACTCTTCTTGCGTTTGCCGGCCGAGCGTGCAGAACTGCCAGAAGCCATAGCTGTCCTGCAAGTCCCGAGTCAGCCAGAACAGCGACACTTGGACGACTCCGCAAGGTGAACGTTAGAGCCAAGGAAACGACGCGCCGAACATCGTCCTGGAGACAGAGGTCGCACGATCGCCACGCTAGCTGGAAATGAAGAAGTCATATGACCGCGAGTGAAGGCTGGCGCCGTTTCGCGTCAACATTAGCTGCGTCTGCCAGCCTGCGTTGTGCTGGTACTTGGGCTTCACACACTCCTGTAAGTCTTGAGAGTCTTGAGGATCTTGATCTTATCTTGGTGGTCTTGTCCTTGAGGTTGAGGTTGGCGCGCGGAACCCAGTCACGAAGAGGCCACTGAAAGCACGCGTCAGATCGTCGAGCCGCGGACGGATACATAGGAGTATAAATGTGACGGGGCAGAATGAACTTGAGCTCGGAGCAGAAAAGTATAACCAAGTATAAACGGTGAAGATATAGGGTAGACGACGCAGTCCAAAAGCAAAAAAGTGAGAGACGGATGTGATAGATGAGGTTGAATGAAAGATAATCGCAGCTGTTGACACAGTAGGACAGAGGATGACCGGCGATGATTGCGTGAGGGAGGGAGAGAGGAAAAGTGCGGGGATACTATCAACAGGGTGGTTAAGCTGCATAGCAGCCGTAAGGTAAATGGAAAGCAGAAAGAGAGAGACGAACAGCGGGGGATAGTCCTACTGTAAGAGCGAAGCGGCGGCGTCCAACGTACAACAAGCGGACCGTCCATCCATAGATATGCGGGGGGAGTGGTGTGTGCGTGTGCAGAACGGAGCGAGGCAGTCGAGCGCAGAGTCGAGACCGGAACAGGTTAACCAAGTATTCACACTGAACGAAGGGAGCGGACAGCGGAGCAGGGCGATAGCGCCCGGTGGAAAGCGAAGGTATTCACACCAAACGGATGTATGGAAGATTGGCGTCGGGATGCGCGCTACGCGCGCGACTATCGCATGGTCGATAGCAAGCGCTTGATGAGCCCCGTGTCACGCTGTGCGGGCGGTTGCGAGGGCCTTATAGTGCCCATACCGGGCTCCTCGTCGACCATAGCTTCGAGAGTGAGTTCACGCCGAGTGCGCTGCATATCGGGGTCCATGAGACACTCGCGCATGAGCAACGAGCGCACATGCGCATGCTCGCGACCGTCACGGAAGGCGTAGTCGGGCAAGTCGCGGCAGCGTGCCTGCTGCTCGGCCGTGGCGAGGATGAAACGGCCCATCATGCTGAACTTGGCCCAATGAACCTTGCTAGCGTCATCGCTGTTCCAGTCCTTGTTACCCTCCTGAGCGCGGATAAGGTCAAGTACGTGGACCTCGCTGCATACATTGTATGAACAATAAAGCGCGGATGTGAAGGGAATGCACGTACACTGCTGGAATGCATGCGCCCTTGGTGTTCTTAAGCGCCATTCGGTATGCTCGGTGCGAGCCTGCGCTCTTTAGCAACAGCTCCCAGCTCTGGAACGTCTTGTACAAGCCAGGCGCGCGACGCTGGAAGTCCTCCATGACCGCATCTCCGGGATGTGTTGCTGTATGGATAGCGGCAACGAAGGCGCGAAGCGCAGAGTAGTTGTTGTAATACCTCAACCGTGCAGCGATCTCGACAAGGCGTTCGATCTGTCGCGCTCGCAGCCGAGGCTTGTCGTGGCAGAGGATGAGCGAGGTGACCCAGTCCGCAATGTGGTACGAGACTTCGCTGAAGCAGGCGATGGTGTCGCGGTCAGGTTCCTTCTTGCCCGACGTCAGTGCGTGTTGCAGCCAGTGCCGTGGCTAAGGCTCATCCATTAGCCACATAATGAACACAATGAAACGGCTGCAGGGTCGTACCTTGATCCGAATGAATAGCTCCTTCTCAACCCGTGTGATCTCCTGGGCAACGACGTCCGGGTCGATGCGCTCGAGCGCAGCGCTGATCGACTGCAGCTCGCGCAAGATCGTCTTCGGGCTCATGTCTACGTCCGGGCTGTTCTGCGGCACGCCGGGATCCATGAGCGCTTTGGCGGATAGCGGCAGGCTACTCTTGCGCTCGCGCGCGGCGGCCCGTGGCTTGCCATCGTCTGGATCACGCACGGGTGCTGATCGAGGAGCTGGAGGACGTGGATGTGCGGGCGGGGGAAGAAGCTGCGGAGCATGACGGTGGTCGTGGTCGTCATCGTCATCGTCGTCCTCGAACAAGCTGTACCTGTCGTCCTCGCCGTCGCCCGCAGGCTCCTGTACTTTGAGAGCCCATGGTGCGTCGCTGTCAACGAGCGGACGGCTTTCCAGAAACGGCAGAAAGTCCGAGCCGTAGTGGAGAAGATGCGACTTGGACACGATCGCGCGCACGAGTGCGTTCAGCGCTGCCGCCGCAGCGCCGACCGCAAAGTCGTGCGGATATTGCTCGATCCAAGACTCGAGTAGATGGCAAATCCTGAAAAACATGATGTAAGCCCCGCGCGGGATGATCGAGGTTGATCCTTCGCATACCTCATCTGCGCAAAGCATGCAAACATTGGGTCGCTGCTCGGCTGATCTAACCACCGCATGCGCTTCTGCATCGCCAACACCACACTTCGCGGACTCATGAACCGGCGATATGTCAACAGGAACTCGGCGATGAACGCTGGATCTGCGGCGCCAGTGCGCGTGAGCATGTGCGGTGTTCTCGGACGGGGTATACACGCACCATCGCCGCTGACAGCTAGGAAGAGCAATTTTTCCAAGAGCTCATCGAGCGTCGCATACGATGCCGCTTTCCTATCAACCGAATCCGGTGTCAACCGCCGTTGCCGTCCTGGGGGTAAAAAATTGTGACTCACCCTTCTTTCTCGCGCCTGGACGCGCGTTCCTCTGTCGCCTCGTCGACACTCGGCAGGCTGTCAGTGTGCGCAAGGGCGTCGGGCGGTTGAGGGCCATCTGAGGCGCCGATGCTGACGCTTGTGCGGGACGAGACGGACATGTCGAGTGTGCTTCGGCTCTTGTCCCGATCGAGCGAGCGGCTCTTGTCCGAGTCAAGTGAGAGGAGGTCGCTTGCTGAACGCGAGCGTGTCGGGGAAGTCGGGGCGTTGGGTGAGCGCGGGGTCGATGCCGAGCTGCTGGGCGCTATTTGCGTAGGCGGTGAGAACGGCTGCTGGGATAGGCGGGAGGGACCTGCTGTTGCGGCTGTTGTGGGTGTCGCTGTGGATGCACGAGAGATGTCCCATGGGGGCGGGGAGACGAGTACGTCGGGAGAGGCAGGGTTGGTGTAGTGTTCGGGATCGATCATTCTCGCCCCTATTTATTCAGCCGTCACCAGGGATGGTCGGAACAGCGGATAGATGGTAACGACGCACGCTGAGTGGATATGGCGCGCAGAAGAAAGTTAAATCCGAGCTTGAGCTGGTCCTTGCCCTTCTCGTCCAATGACGAGACCTCGACCAGGCCGACGTCGAGCTTGCTTATGCGCGTGTAGACCTGGGTCGAGTGCACTGCCCGATCCTTGTCCGACTTGCAGGCAAACACGATCACCGGCAGTTTCAAGTCTTGGAAACATCCTGAGAGTAGCATTAGCGACAGTCGTACACTCCCAAACAAACACGAACGGAGCAGGGTCTCGACGTGATCGACCGAGTGGGGGTCAGAGACATCGTAGCAGACGATGCAGGCGTCCAGGTGCGGCACACCCTGTCCCTCAGGCCAACGGAACGCGCCCGGGTTCGCAGAGTCTTCGAGCACTTTGGCATCGAGCTCGAGCACGTTCAGAGTCCGATCTGGCAATCCCTCGCGCGGGATCACTCCTTCCCGCACAGAGTCTAGGTTCGGAATGTCAGAATATAACGAGGACACGGCCAGGAGCAGCGACGGACATGTCAGACGTGGTGCAGCCGGAATTGTCCCCGCCGGGTACTGCGATGGGTTGACGAGTTTGTACGCCCTCAAGCCCTTGTCGATGACCGTCGACTTGCCGCAGCGGGCGGATCCGACGACGGCGAGCGTTATGTCCGCCCAGTCAAACTATACACATGAGTTTATGTTACAGTCGCTTGTAAATGTAAGCGACGCACAGTAGACGAGTCGATTGAGCGGCTGGGTGCTATGGATTGCGGTGCGTTGTTACGATGGAGGACCGAGGGCAGGGGCAGGTTGCCGGGCGCGCCTGTCGAGTGCTGGCGGGAGCGTCGTCGCCGTGGACGCTGGTGCTGGAGCGGGCCTTCGCTTTCCGAGTCGGTCGAGGTCGATACAGACGGCGCTCTTGCCCGGGGCGCCGCCATCGAGAGAGTCGAGAGAGAGAAGAAGATACAAAGCCAATTCTCACGTGAAGCGGCCTCGTCTTCTTTCAGCTCAAACCACCACTCCCGTCACCTGCCTTCTTCGGCCATATCCTACCCCCGCTGGGAACGTCGTGTGCCGCCTTGGGATCGTCCCCAGAAGCACTGTCTTGCGCCCACACTAGGAAAATAAGCTGCCAGCTATCCAACTCTAATTAGCCTACGAACCAAAGGCCCTCGGTCTTTACAACCGCTTCCTGATGTGATCAATCCCACCTTTTTCGCACCACCACAGCAGCCTCAATAGGCTCTTGGCCCATCCTTGTGCCGCAAGGCTTGTTGGATCATGTAAACCATTGTGTGTGCCGGCGAAGCCTTGCATTTCTGGCGGACATGCTCTCAAGCATCGTTTTCAGGTAATGCGACAATCTCCGAGTCTGTATCATTTACATCGGCAAGAGTACATGCATCCTAGTCCCAATGCTATCTATACGTTGCATCGCAGAAGCAGGCTCATAGCCGTAGCCTGCCTCTACCAACGTTTGTTTCTGTCTTCGGAGATTGCGCTGGCGTCATTTACCGGTACGTTTGCACACGTATGCGCTCGCTATAGCATGGCTCTGAGCACGCGTGGTAGACTCGTGCTGTGAGAAGTTCTTCCGGAAAGGTTGACCAAACTGCTTGCTCTGAATCCGACATATGTCCACCAGCATGCACTTCAAGAGGTGAGCGGTTTTTGATGCTTCTTTCCACCGAGTGGGTATGAACCTCACAGTTCCGAGCTTTAGTGTCGATGAATCACCGGTTTGAACCAGCAGGCCCGTCGGGTGTACCTGTACATGCAATGGATTCGACTTCTTTCACCCAGCGAACATAACCCCGGGCAGCGTGAAAGGTCCCAGTTCTCAATAAACCGAGGAAACGGATCATATGCTTTGCTATCAACCGGTGGCCCGTATAATGAAGCGGTGATACACGCCGGCGTGAGATACCGGCGTGAAACGCACGCAGCGGACTCCAAGTTCTTGAGTTCTCAGCGCTCATAAGCCTGCAGCGAGCGCCCATTTTGACGACTCTTCTTGTCATGCCTCACAATGAGCTGAAAGTCCTGTCTTGACGCCCTCATCTCGGTGTTTGTGCTCAACGTGAGCTAGAGGGAGCTGCCACTGCAGGTTGAACTGACAACAGCGTGACGGCCAGCGTGATATGCCTTGCGGGATGGTTCGTTGTACCCTTTGAGATGGCGGACGATGCAGCCCGAGGGCTCTGTAATGTGTGAGGTTTATCTGTCTCTTCGCTACGAGACCGACCTCTCATCCCCTCGTTCATGCAGGGCGCAGCTGCATCTCGCCTTGCCGTGTCTCTAAGTTCTGTGTCAGCAAGGCCAGGTTGTCGGCCTTCGCCAAGTGACACTAGCTACAGTTCAGGCTCAGCAACCGGTAATAATCAACCCGAGCTCTGACCATAAGTATCTCAGATATCTTACCTTGGATATCTCGGAGCTCTTGCCGTAGGTACCTAAGCATATGCTTGGGCTAGGCACCGCCAGGTCTATCTGACAGAGATCGACTTTCTAACGACTCTCTTAGGGACTTGGACGAGCGATACCAGGAGTGCGACCCTTCCTTCCAGGATATGTACCTGCCCAGTATGCTCGGAACCTTCTCGGGGTTGTCACTAACTGTTTGGCAACACAAGCTGCTCACAGGCCGCGCTGGCTGCTACTGGGATGGCTTCTGCAAGCAACAAGTAGATATCTGCGCGATTGTCTGCGAAAAAAAATGGGGGTGACAGTGTGCTTATGTGATCTGAGAAGCATTGAATACTGGATTATATAGGTATTGTCTACTTCATTGGGCGTTGAGCACTAGCAAGCTCCCGACGGCTTCTCGCGATGAGCCGGCGCGAGCTTATGTTGCCGCACGCCCATTAGCGTCATTGACAGGACGTTTGGGGTCTGTGACTGCTCTGTAAGAGGTACAACCAGAGCTAGTGGTCGTATAATGCACTGATATCCAGGGCAGTTCAAGTGCTTAACCACGCGGTCCGGTCGTCTCGTGCTGTCTGCTCGATTGCCCTGCTTATCCAATCTTCTGCCATCCTTCAGTATATATAGGAGTTCTCTTGCGTATTTACTTGCAACAGCACTACACAGCCGCTCCACTACAAAGAAACAACCCTCTCCTACCTCGCATAACCAGCAATGGACTCCTACGAGCAGCTCGACCTCTTCACTCCCGTCGACTCGGACACGCAGTCTACCTTCGCCGTGTCCTCCGCTCGCGTCGAGCCCGAGCAGAGCGATGAGCCTGTCCTCGCTGCAGATGGCGACCCGGACTACAACTGTGTCATCGCCTAGTGCACTCGTTTTACGCATCCTGTGGTTCGTCGTTGGTGGTAAGCATCTCCACTTATATTCCTCTCCGCCGACACTCATCGTCTCTTCAGAAATCTCACTTCCGCCGAGCCACATCGCTGTCTACCAGCCTACCCACCGGTCTCTTCTCGACTTCCTGCCTGCGCGTGAGCGCGCCGGTGAGGGATGTTCGCGGCATCACTCTGGAACCTGAGCTGCTTGTAGGGTGTAGGCAGCCAAATGCACTACTTTCTCCTTGACTTTGTTTGAATTACGCTGTACCCCCATAAACCCACATAAACCCACATCATCCCAATTGCATTCGGCCCCTTCCCTTTGTAACTTGTTTGTAACAATGTGATATCACAAGCTCCGTGACCACGCCCGACCCGCCGCGCTACTCAAAACACACGTGAACATCGTTGCGAGCGGTGCCTCCCTCGAGTGGCCCCAGCGCGGTACTCAATGTCGTGATGGCCTACGAAAGATCATATCGTGCCCAGAGGGCGCGATTGCAACTCACGCAGGTCTGAGTCACGTTACCGAGTCCCGAGCCATTGCCGACGCCGTCGACACCCGCGACCACACCTTGCCCCGCACCATCTTTATCTTGATCTCACGTACTCTTTCTTTAAGGAGAAGACACTCGCCCGGCAGACCCGACAACACTCTTACCGAAACACAGTGGCGTAAGCTGCCATCTCCAAGCGCCTGGTATCAGAGCGCGTTGGCCGACTTTGAGAGTCGGAATCTTCCGCGCCTCTGAATCTCTTTATCTCATTCCCGTGAGGTTGCCGGCGCCCGAGTGGCACTGCGGCCTCAGCAGCTTGTAATCAACCGGAGCTTTCACCGGCCATAAGACCGCCACAACTTGACTCTTGGACATCCCTCTACATCGAGGTTGTACATATTCTTAGACGTGTTCATTCATGTGAGTATACACCGCATGTTATAGGAGCGTTGATCTATATTGACGTCACCCATTAGGGAGTTCAAACAAAAGTTAGCAGGCAACTGGCTGGCGAGCCTGCCCTTACCCGGAACTGCGAGCCTCGACCCGGCAGTACGCAGAGTGTCCGCATCCACCTCTTGCCCTCGTCGATGACACTCGCTTACTTCGTCCGCGCTACCAGATATGCTCGAGAAAGCCTGGTCAACTTTCGGTCCATCTCTCGAATATGCGCTACCCGCTCTAAGCGCCCACTCACGAGGGAGGATCGTGTGCCGTTGGAGGTTGCACTAGAGCTCTCTGAGATCGGACAGTTCGCGGAACTCGCTTATACGCCCATACCCATCACATACATCTTGGAGAACCTGGACACCCTCACACGCGAGCACTTTCCTCTGGAGGGCTACGATGCACTGTCCGACTCCGTCCTTATAACGCACACGCACGGTGCCGTCGCGGACGTACAGACCTTCGTAGTCTACCGTCCTCACACACGACAGGTCGTCGTATCCTTTTCCGGCACTGCAAACCTCGCACAGTGCATATACGACTTGAACCTAACACGGCACCACTATCATAATGGCACACTGCGTCGCGGTCGCGTGCACCATGGTTTCTGGAAGATGTTCAAGGGCTTGCGGTTGTTCATCATGCGCGCCATTGAGGCAGCCTGCGCGCAGTTTGAGGTCGAGGAGCTAGTACTCACAGGTGCGATTTAACGTCTAGGCACACGACCTACCTCAGATGCTGATCATACCCGCAGGACACTCACTGGGCGGAGCGCTCGCTTATCTGTTCGGGTTGGAGGTCTTGTCGGCATCATACGAGCTTCCGAAGGGTATCCGAATCAAGGTGGTGACATTCGGCGCCCCGCGTTCTGGCGATGAAGAGCTCGTGAAGTATTGGAACGAGCTTGTTGATGCTTATCGCGCTACGTACGGCCCAGACGCAGTCGTCGACTATTGTGTGAAGGGGCACCGAGATGGTATGTGTACTCCCTATCGCGTGACCCCTTATGCTCATACGTGCTAACACATTTCAGGCGTCCCTGCCATCCCTCCTACCTCCTTTGGATACCGACACTTTTGCCGCGAACCGCTGTTCTCTTATGACGGCAAGGTCTATCGCATACCCACCTCGGAACGGGAACATGCACTATTCGACCTCCCACGTGCGGAGGACGATGCACCGGCGATGTACCCTCGCGGAGGACACAACTACTACAATGGGCGCTCACTCGAGAACGTCTTCCGCCGGCTACAGTTCCTCGAGAAGATCCTGGACGGCAAGTCCGCCGCTAATGCTTGGGAGGACCGATATCTCCGCCGCGTGCATAAGTACGAGGGCGCGGTGAAGACGGTGCAGCGTAAGAGCGAATCAAGCGCAAGGCCCTTGCGCGCAAGGGCGGTTAGTGAGCCGGCGGATCGACCTGCTGCGCTGGAGGAAGGAGGGTCGAACGTGACGCTGGTTCCTGGGGTTACCTTTCCATGTAAGCAGCTTTCAGCGTCTGCAGGGTGTTCGCCAGACTGATCACTACAACCCTGCAGAGCCCGCATTCGGGCTTACTATCGTTGCTCTCTGCTGTCGTATTATATTCGCTGTGTACATTTAAACTCTGCTGTATCTCTACTGTCGAACTGCTTGTACAGTGTACCTACCTGTAGTCTGACATCATAATCGAACATCATCCGTTGCTTCGGAGGGCAAGGGGGTGGCGACATGCTTGTGGGCGACGCTTCTTGCCTTCTACCCTCATCGTCTGAGATTTTCCCACGCCTCCCTCTTCCCCCAGGCTTTCCTTTAGCTGAAGCGTTCCGATCCTGATGACTAGAAAGAAAAAATCCACTGCGCCTGCCCAGACCCCTACAACTCACGTACCAGGCTCTATGCCTCCCGATCCCGTAGACACTACCATGCACGATGTCCCTCAGTCCGCTACCACTCAGCGCCGTAACCTCATTATCAATCTCATCGATCGTTTCTTAGACGAGGAACCTGCTCAAGGGATACTCGAAACACTTATTAACATCTCTGATGATGCACCTAATGACTCACCTATGCTCCCCATATTTGGATTACTCGTAGAATGGATAGATTATGCTCCATTGCTCGCCCTCGGTCCTCAGTGTGAGAGACCCCACAATCCACCTTGCAACCTGCCGCACAACCCCGCCTGCGACCTCCCGCACAATCCTCCATGCACACTCGCGCACAATCCTCCCTGCGAGCTCGCTCACAATCCTCCTTGCACTCTACCCCACAACCCTCCATGCACCCTACCGCACAACGCCCCCTGCACGCTGCCACACGACGTGGCGTGCACACGCCCCCACGATGCTGTGTGCGATAAGCCACACGCAGAACCATGCCGCCTACAGCACTATAAAGCTATTCCTCCCACATGCCCTAAGCCGCACTTCGAAAAGTGTACCCGTGCTCACATGGACGAGCAAGCGCCTGGCGGCACCGCCGTCAAGACAGCTCCTCCCGTCTTTCCTGCTAAGGCTTTCACGGCCATCGCGGCCAAGAAAGTCATCACGCCCGCCCACATCAATGCAGCTGTTGATCTCCACTCCAAGATCCAGGGCCTCTCAGCCACTGAAGCCCTCCGCATCGCCACAGAGACTGCACAACGTATTCCTCAACCCCAGCCTAAGACTCGTTCCCCGCCTCGTAACGCCACGAAGACCATCTTCGTATCATACGCCAAGCTCACTCGTGAGCAACTAGACCGCCTCCCTGCCCCCACCATCCTCGCAGACGAATTCAACAAGCGAACCGCGGTTGGTGTCGATACCCTCGCCACCGACTGGTGTCGCCTCAAGCACACCCCTACTTGCCCCGCCGGCACACACAAGATTCACTTCCCCGCCCTCTCGCACGTAGAAATCCATCCGGCATCGGTCCGATTCGTATTTATCGGCTCCCTGCCTTCCGATGTTATGGACGACTCGCACCGTCTTCTCACCTCCCTTTGCACTACTATCGTTTCACACTCCCTCGCCCCAATTGACCCACTCATTGCGGCCCAAACTTCCGCCGACACGTACCGCTTCAAGTCATGTGTTGTTTTTTCCAACGTTTTGTCTACCGACGCGTCCGGGCGTACACTGACAAACAAAGACCACGCTAACGCCATCCGCGCCGCTCCTGCGTGGGGCGACGTCAACATCACTCGCGTCAACTACTGGCGCCCGCCCAAAGCCGGAGACCAGTCCACTGGCTGTCTCTTTGTCGATTTCCAGGACGATGCCCGCTCGTCCACTCTCCATCGGCTCACCCGTGCACGTGTACGCATGGGTACCGACTTCCTTTCTTGCCACCCGGCCAAACCCTCCGCCCAAGCCCGGGCCACTCCACGCTGCGACAATTGTCAACGCTGGAACCATCGTACGGAACAGTGCACCAGCCGCTTTGCTAACTGCGAGCGGTGTGGTGGTGCACATACCACCGCCCAACACAAGGACGTCGCTCGTGGCGCCCCTGCCAAATGCTTCAATTGCGGCGAGAAACACGGCGCATCCTCCAAGAGTTGCGAGTTCTACGAACGACGCATGGATCGCTACTGGTTGTTCTGCAACCGCCCCACTTTTGACCGCGTCACGAAGGCGTGGGTCTATGTCGCGAAGCGCAGACGCGCTAAGGCCTGATGGCCTGTTCCTCTAACTGTTTTTATGTCTCGTTTTCCCCCTTAGCACCCGAACTTGGCCTACGGTTCGCACATGAGCTTCTACTATACGTACTCTCCCTATGATCGCCCCATACGGTTTACACCTCACATGTCCCCGGACAATTCTTCACCGATACCTACGCGTCTCGGGCTATGGCTGGTTCGTCCAAGATCCCCTGTATTTACGTGGTTGTGGCGCCCCTTGAACCTCGCGGTTGGCGCATTATAAATCCTGTTGATTCAAAAAAAAAAAAAAAAAAAAAGACATGCTTGTGGGCGCCAATCCAGATAGCTCTGGGCATGACCATCGAGAACGCCATCTCCGCGCTCCGTCGTCTATTCTGCTCTGCATCTCCCACCACCACCCCCATCATGCCAGGTAACCGCAGGTGAGTCCCGGGAGAGGTTTGACGGAACGATGCCGTCGGCTGAACTGTGCGCAGACGTGCGACGCATGCCGATTCGTGGTATACCGGCAACGGTGCGTGCACTAGATGCTTCAAGATCGCGGGATCGGGCTGAGGTGTGCAGGCAAGAAACTCGATGCTGAGCTCACCGGATGGCTGAACGCCGTCGACCCGCGCAAGAGCGAGAGCGAGGACTTTGGGCCGCCGATCAAGGGCTGCAAGGCTATCATCGCACCGTGCGCACTCTCACTGTTGCCTCACTGCGTCTGTCTGACTATGCATACAGACACGCAGGATACGCATACTCGGGTCCTGCAGCAGCGTACGCCTACAAATCCATCGACACAACCGGCATGTGCGTCTCATATATCCATCTCCATTATGCGCGCACTGAACATCTTTGCGTATATAGCAAGCGCGTATTCATCCTTGGGCCCTCACACCATGTTTATCTCGACGGTTGTGCCCTCTCCAGTTGTACACAGTACGAGACCCCGCTGGGCGATCTTCCGATCGACACCGCCAGTGCGTACTGTCCCTGCAAAGCCCCTATCTTTCTACTAAAGCCTCCCCAGCTGTTGATGAACTGCGCAAGACGGGCCAGTTCGCAGAGATGGACCTCGGCACGGACGAAGATGAGCACAGCATCGAGATGCACTTGCCATACGTTCGCAAGATCTTCGCCAACCAAGAGATCACCGTGATACCCATTCTCGTCGGCGCTATCGACAAGAGCAAGGAGGAATCCTTCGGTGCACTGCTCGCACCGTACCTCTCCGCGCCCGACACCTTCTTCGTCATCTCTTCCGACTTTTGCCATTGGGGCACGCGATTCAGCTATACGTTCTACTATCCCTCTCCGCCGCCTTCGTCAGAGGCGCCCATAAGGCTAAGCAAAGCTGGGAACGCAGGACCCAGCCCGAACTTTCATATCCACGAGAGCATCGCAGCGCTCGATCGTGAGGCTATGGACCATCTTTCCTGTCCACCCAGCACACCTGCCGGCGCACACGCGCTCTTCGCGGACTATCTCCAGCGGACCAAGAACACCATCTGCGGAAGACATCCGATCGGCGTGTTGCTGGGTGCACTAGCCGCGCGCGTCGAGGTGGATGGGAAGCAACCGAAGCTAGAGTGGGTACGGTACGAGCAGAGCAGCAAGTGCCAGAACGTGAGGGACTCGAGCGTGAGTTATGCGAGCGCGTACATAGCTTACTGAGGAGCATTGAATGTATGAAGCAAGTATAAATCGTTGTTGTATATCTGGATAGTAGCATTGTATACTCTCCCGTGTATCTCATCTATACCAATCTTGTGAAGCTCTACATCCGCGAGAGTTGCTCTACGGGGACCTGCAGCCCAGACGGGCCAGCATCCTCATCCTCGGTTCCCGGTACGCCCTTGTCATTGACAACCTGCGCCACAAACCCATCAGCTGTACCGTCCCATCAAGCTCTCTGACTGTACACACCTTGCCATCAGCGATCTGAATATCCTCGAACCCCCAATCCCTCTGCAACCCATCCTTCAAATGCTTCCCGCTACCCAACGTCACAATCTCAAACGCGCCCACCACATCCTTTCCCTCTTCCTTACGCCTCGTCACCGTAATCGACGCACACCCCGCACGAAATGGCAGTTCCGGCTGCCCACTCAACGCCCTAGCAAGCGCGATCACAGTCGCCGCATGGCTCATGAACAGTATGCGCTCATGCTTCTCCACCGGCAAATTATTCTCAGCTAAAGGGATCAGAGCGCGCACAACGTCGGATGCGCGGTCGTGGAACTCGGGGACGTCTTCGCCGAGGCGGGAGGGGAGGTAGACGGATTGCCAGCCTGAGGAAGAGATGTTCGAGTTGTATCGCTCGAGGGAGGAAGCGGGGCCTGGGCGAGGATGGAGGCCGGTACCCGCTTCGACGGGGGAGTACCACTCGGATAGACCTGTATGAAATTAGTTACACATATGGATAACACGAGGTGGAAACGCACCGTGCTCGATGAAGATGGGCACACCGAGCGCCTCAGCCGTCGGCGCGATGGTCTGTATACACCGATCTTCGAACCTGCTTCAGTGCCACGCACAGAGTAACTGCACTATTAAGACGCACAGTACGGAGAGCTAAAGATCGCAGTCGGCCGCTCGTCCTCGGGCAAAGACAGGAAATAATCGGCGACTTCCTTCGCTTGAGTCTTTACACCATTCAATCCCCTGCTGCATCTATAGATCGCATATGTGTTCACGCACCTCACCGAACGCAGCAAGCGGCGGATCGCGCGGTAAACCCGTCGGGCTCTTCCTACATGGCGCAATTCGAGCCTATTGACAGTCATCTGCGGAAGGGCACATACCAATCGGTCGTGAGCCAGTTGAGGCGGAAGCCTGTATATGCAGGCTTTTGTCGGTGCGTGCGCTCTACGCGAGTGCAAGCGGCGTACCGTGCCGCAAGATGTACACAGTCTTCACAGCCATCGCGTATAACAGTCGTGGTAGTCGAGGGCAAGTCCCAACTGCATCGTGTTCAACATTGCCTCCGCCTCGAGGCGTTCTCCATCTTCGCCACACGGTTTCACACACGTTTATACAGCGAGCGTTTCAAAAGCCGAGGCGCCTACAATTCTGGTGGTACATACAGAGCATAAGCATAAATGTACGCAGCATCGTAACATGTACATGTACACCAACGCCCGTATCAGCAGCAAGAACATCGGACAGTCAAGTAGAGACGGAGAGAGAGGAGAAAAAGGTGGCCGAGACGCGAAGCAGGGATGGATGGAGTGAGTACAACACAACGGGCGGAAGGGGGATCAAGCAGGGTGTAATGCGTGGAATTCATTTCATCTTCGTTTGTTTTGGCGGTGAGGAGTGGGCAAGATTGCCTCACGAGAGCGACGGGAAGGCCGACTCGTCGTCGAACGTCGGGGCCGCCTGGCGCGGTGCCGAGCCACGACCGCCACGGGCCTCTCCACGTCCGCGACCACGGCCCTCGCCGCGACCGCGGCCACGGCCGTCACCACGGCCACGAGTCTCGCCACGGCCACGGCCGCCAAAGCCACCGCGCTGGGGACGCTCGAAGCGAGCGTCGATCTCGAGGAAGACCTTCTCGTCCTTCTTGGCCTTAGCCTTAGGCGCAGCCTTCTGCTTGCCGACGAAGAACGCGTCCTCCTCAGACTTCTTGAGCTCCTGGACGCTGCTGGTCCAGTCGTCCGCGCCGTCGTTAGCGGGACGAAGCGCGTGCTTCTCGGCCTCAGCCGCTGCGGCCTTCTGGGCGAGGTACTCCTCGTACGAGACGGTGTTGTCCTCCTCCTCGGGCGTGCGCTCGCGGCGCTGGCGACGGTCGTCGTTCTTGGCCTCGCCTGCCTCAGCGGGCGCGGTGCCCTCAACGACGGGAGCAGCAGAGGCCCACGGGTCGGCCTCGCCCTCGGCGGCGGCGGGTGCGCCCCAAGCGTCGGCTTCGGCAGTGGCATCGGCAGCGCCGGTCACCTCGTCCTTGAGCTCGGCGGCGCCTTCCTCGGCACCCCAGCCCTGGCTGACCTTCTTTTCAGTGTCGCTAAAGCATGTCAGTTAATCGGCGATCAGCGGACATCGAGTAGGGCGCACGTCTTGCCGGACGCGCTATGGCGGTCGAGGCGCTCACCGCGCGCGCCGCCACGGCCACGTCCGCCACGGTCACCGCGGCCACGTCCACCACGGCCACGACCGCGACCTTCGCCGTCGACTGATCGATCGGCGGGAAATGAAATCAGCATAGATTCAGAGAGATCCAAGACGAGTTACGCACACTTGCGCCTGCCGCCGTCCTCGGCGGGCTCGTCAGCGGGGGCAGAGTCCCGGGGCCTGCCGCCGCCGCGGCTGGGGTACTTGCCGCCGCGGGGGGCGTTGCTCTTCTTGGCGGGAGCAGCGGGCGCAGGCGCGGACTCCTTCTTTGCCGGTGCGGGTGCAGCCGGCGCCGAGGGCTCGTCTAGGAGGAAAGGAGCATCAGAGAGGGATTGATCGCTGTGATGGACGGCGTCGAAGGGGGCTGACCGTCGAGGAGGGCGAAAGGGTTTCTGGAGGCCACCGACATTCTGACGGGGCCTTTTTGATCACGCAGTCAGGTGCGTCTGAAGGGGGATTATGGGTGCAGGATTCGCGGCTGGCTGTCGCTCGAGAGCGTCGTCGGCGATGAGCTCGATGGGGGCGAAAAAACAACCCCCGTCGATCAGTTGGATCGCGAGGGTCCCACAGTCCGGTCACGTGCGAGCTGCCACTAATATCCGCTGGGTATTCTTTCCGTAGAGAATCGCAGGTGTTTTTGGCTGAGAGCAGATTGCACTATCGTATCTGGGACCCACAAGATCCAGCAACAGATCCTTACAGCAGAAACACGAGGACGGTACCGATAGCGAGTCAAGGACGAGGCTGGTCCGGCAAGCGCCGAGACGCGGCGGGGCGGCACAAAAAGCGTGCCGCCACTCTTGCTTTTCTCCATAACGCAAAATTATCACAGGTGTGTTTCTGTCTTGGTACTGTCGGTCAGTACAGCGTACTGATACGTTTGGCAGCCTCAATAAAGCATCTCGACGACGATTCGCCCGCCCTTTTGGGACTGGCGTGGATCGAGGACCTTGAGACCGTCCAGTAGGCTGGAGAAGGAGAGTACCTGATACGAACGATGGGACTTGGGTGCGGTGTGTTCTTTTGGATGATCCTTCGCGGTCGCCGTGTGGACGTCGCCGCAATGTCTCGTTGTACATGTAGAAAATAATCATATCCCATGTTTGGCTAGTCACGCGTGTATGTTTAAGGAACAAGAATCTTTCGTTGCTCGTCCCCGACCACGATGGCCGGCCGCCGTCTCACCCTGAATGACCTCCTCAACGACGACCCTTCGCCTCCTCAACCCCAAAGACCGGGAGCAGACTGTTTCCCGCTGTCGCTGCAGGCGTCGAGTGCACGCCGGACACCGTCTCCGCCGCGAGGTCGCTATGACCCTCTGTCCGATGCACGGATGAGCACCAGCGCAGGGTCGAGCGGCGGACAGTCGCGCTCGCCGGGTGTGCCGTACCGCTACCTGACGGGGCCAGGATACTCGCCCTCGATGTCTCTCCCCCGTCAGAGCACAAGTCAACAGCAGCAGCACTCACCGTCGCCGTTGGGAGGACTGGAGGCATTAGTGGAAGCAGCGAGCGCGGAACAGCGGCGGATGCAGCACGACGAGAGCGCGCGCCGAATCAGCGCCGTCAACGAGTATGCCGTCCCGCAGAGAAAGCGCAAGAGACCGTCAGACCCTCTGCCGCCGCCGCCGCGAGTGTTGTCGGGGCCGGGCATGCAGGCCGCCAATGAGCTCTCAGAGAAGGAGCGGGAGGTGATCGCCCTCATGGCCGCCGCCCGCGCCGCCTCGCGCAGCCCCGAGCACGCCCGCTCCCCCGTCGTACACACCGTTCCCCGCTCTTCTGGCCCGCGCAGGCCATGGGAGGATGCCCCCTCGTCGTCGTCGCCCGCGGCATGGCGCCCGCCCGAGCCCATCGCACAGGCCGCCCAGCCCACCATCCGCACCGCAGAGCCCGTCGTCCACGCCCCCGCTGCTACAGTCCCCATGCACGTGGAGCTGCAGCCAGCAGAGCCCGTCGTCCTCCGTCGCGTGCAGCTCACGATGGACGTCCCCATGGATGTCGACAAGCGCTCGTCCTCGCCTGCCCTCCCTCCGCCGCCGACAGCGTCTACATCGCCTAGCAGCAGATACACGTTCAGGTCGCCCGTTCTTTCTCCCGCGAAACTGCCGTCTACGGCATCGAAACCGCCATCTGTAAACTCTAAACCTTCTTCAACGGCGTCCAAGCCTCCCTCGACGGCTTCTAAGCCTCCTTCGAAACCAGCGTCAGTGTCGAAGCCCCCTTCGATTCCATCCAAACCGCCTTCAGTCACAAAGCCGTCTCCCATCATTCCTGAGGTTACACCGACTACTTTGACTTCGAAGACGTCTCCCGTAATACCCAAAGTATCGCCGACTACGCCCCAGCCGCCTCTCGATGCGCCCAAGCCATCCCCGGCAACATCCAAACCCCCTTCGGTCCCGAAATCATCTCCCACCTCCTCCAAGCCGCCTTCCGCACCGTCCAAGCCGCCTTCCACTACTTCCAAAGCCGCCTCTCCTCCACGCTCGCCCAGTCCACCCCCTAGCCGGGACGAATCACGCTCGCCCGAACTCCCAAGTTTCGCCGGTCCCTCATGGGGTGCACGTCCGTCCCTGGCCAAATTGGCACCGACAAAGGCACGGCCCAGCAAGCCTGTCAAACGTGAGCGAGCACATGCTGCCCCTGCTGCGTCTACTTCGCCGGTATCGGCAACGAGCGCACTGCCCGTGTCGACGTTGGCGACTTCGCCAGTTCTCAAGTCGCCCGTACTGCCTGAGCCGACGCCCGCGCCAATACGGCAGGCCGACACGGTTGAGCGCATGCTCGAAGAGAGCGCCGGTCTTGCCACTCCATCTACCACTCCTGCCCCTCAGGCACCTGCGCCGCGCGAGAAGGAGAAGGATACTGCGAAGAAGGGTAAAGCAAAGGAAAAGCCCGTACCTGCGCCTGCACCGGCGGCTCCTGCGCCTGAACCTGTTTCTGCACCCGCGCCCTCCCCAATACCTGCTCCAGCTGCAGCTCCTCCACCGGCTCCCCCGTCGCCTACGTTCATTCAATATGTACCCAAACCCGCACCTGAGCCCAAGACCTCGACACCAAAGCCAGCTCCGCCCATCCCTGCGCTCATCCAAACTAGTCCTACACCCGCACCCGTCAGCCCCATCGTCGCCTCTCCCGCACTCGACGCAGATGAAGAGCTCGCGCGTTCCCTCGACGCCGAACTCAACCGTCGCGCACGCCCCGAGCGTGAACGTCGACGCACGGAGAAGTTACGCGATGCAGCTCAACAGCCTGATCTCGAGACGCTCCTTGCGCAAGCTGAACGTGAACGCGCTGCAGCACCTAGTAAGAATCGGGCGAGGGATAAGAAGAGGGCTGAGGAGGCTGCTCGGAAGAAGCAGGAGGAAGAAGCTGCGAAGAGCAAGGAGGGTGCCAAGGAGGGAGACGAGAGGGGTAGGGAAAAGAGGAGGAGAGTGGACGACGACGACGAGCTTGATGCTGAGCTGCTCAGTCTTGTAGGCGACAGTCGGTCGCCGGCCAGGGCTAGAGAGTCGATGACGGCTACTGCGTCTCCACCTCCGCCTACCAAAGCCGAGCTTGAGCGCGAGAGTATGCCGCCACCTCCATCGCCCGATGAGGACCGTGCGAGCTCCGCGCTGGCTCCGAGGAAAAGGGTACGCCGCCTATCGTCATTATTCAAGTTTGTCATGCTAATGGTAAGTGCAGGGAAGACCACCTGGGGCGAAGAACCGCCCTAAGGGCATTGCCAACACCAGCGTCGGACCCGCTAAGAAACCCACACCGAGGAGATCTACACCTGGCGCGCGCTCACGTTCTTCGTCCGTCATGCCAATGCCAAGCTCTTCACTGGCGCACGAAGTCAAGTTCGACACCGACGACGAGCCCGAGCCCGACCGCGCCGTATCGATGGAAGTTGACCGCGCGCCTGAACCTGAAGATGCGATTGAGCGGGCATGGGCACAACGTGAGGAGCGTGAGCGGGCGAAGAAGGAGGAGAAGGAAAGGGAGAAGGCGTTGAGGGAACAGAGGCGGAAGGATAAAGACAGGGAGAAGGTGGCTGAGAGGCAGAAGGAGGGTAGTAAGGATAAGAGCGATGCGGAGGAGGAGGACGATAAGTTGTACTGTGTGTGCAAGATGCCGTATGACGAGGAGAAGGTCATGATCGCTTGCGACCGGTGCGTATCTGCAATTTCACAACTGTATCCAATCGCCATCCCTTTTCTCTTGTGTTTCGTCTTTGTGGCGCGGGCGCTAATGCTATGGTTCTTATATGCAGGTGCGACGAGTGGTACCATACCAGTTGCGTCGATATGCCCGACAGTGAAGTCGACCTTGTCGACCAATTCATCTGCCCGCCTTGCATTGAGAGTACGTACTTCCTTCCATCTGACTGTCTTCCTCGCCCATGCTGATATGTACATTGCAGAGGAACCACATCTTCACCTGCGCACGACCTACAAACGCCGCTGCCAGCGCGGTCTCGAGGACGATGGCGCGTGCAACCGCCCCTCACGCGGTGCGTTGAGCAAGTACTGCTCAGACGCGTGCGGTATCGCTGCCGTTCGCTCGCGCATAGGCGCCTGGAACGGCGACCGCGCTGCGCTATGGGAGAGCGTACGCGGGGCTGAACGCCGTGAGGGTGTCGTCGTGCGTGTTCTCGACGGTTCACCACTCCCCAAACCGCCCGCCGACGCGCAAACACCATTGCCCAACGCAAAAGGACATCTTGTACATATGGCGAACGGCGATGGCGTCGTAGTCCTCCCAAGCAAACCCCGCGCATCACGCACACTTGCTCGTCTACGTGCCCAGCTCGATGGAGTCGTCGCACAGCGCGACGCACTGACTCGTGCGCTCGAGGGTGCATCATGGCGTCAACGGCTACTACAGCTCGCAAGCGCGCGCGCAGACGCAGATTCTACCGTCTGTGGTTGGGATCAGCGACTATGTTTTGGTGACGCGGAGATAGTAGAGTTTGGTGGCGGCGTGTTCGAGAGTTATGAGAAGGACGCCGCGCGGAGAGATCAGCGCGGTCAGAGTGAAGGGACCGATGCCGAGAGGGATATTGATGACGAGGATGAAGGTGGTGAGAAGGAGAAGGTGGTGAAGATGGATGTCGACGGCGAGGAGGAAGAGGCGCAGTGGTGGTGCGACGGCCGGAAGAAGTGTGACCGGCATGCTGGGTGGCAGAAGCTCAGGCAGGTCGAAGTCGAGTTCGATACCGAGATGAAGACTACCGCTCTCGAACGACTCACTACGCGCGAACGCGATATCAGGCGGCGGGTTGAGGATATACTCGATCCTCATGCACCAGTACCTGCGACTCAGGCGGACGAGGAGATCGGGACGCCTGAACCGATGGTCAATGGACATGCTCATGGCGGGGCTGCGCGGGTCAATGGTGTCGATGCGGCAGCGAAGAAGAGTAAGAAGAAGGCGTAAAGTGGACTCTGTTCTTGGAATGTTTGTTGCTTTCGCATTGTTTCTGCCTGCTGTGCATACAAGTACATTATATTGCTTTCTTGCTCGTTCATATACATTTTTGTTCTGCTCCCTGCTTGGTCGGATAGTCAACGGCTAGTGTACTCCCGCTGCCACGAGCGCCTCGGCAACAACCTCGGTCATAGCGATCACCGCCTCTTCCTCGTACGAGCGGCCGACCAGGTGCAGGCCAACAGGCGCACCGCGCCATGTCTCGGGCTCGTCTACATGATTGTTGTGAGTCGACTCTGGGTTGAACTGAAAGATGAATGGGCTCACAGAAGTTGTACGTCTTCTCGTCCCTTTCGCTCAAGAAAGCGTGGGCCGCCCGTTTCACATCAACGGCGGGGTCGACCTGCGTGACCGGGAACACGCAAGCGCTGTAGTCGAGTGCGTTCCATACGCTCGTGTAGGCTGCAGAGCTACATGCACTCACTAAGCATCAATCTGGTCAAAGTCGATGTTGAAAAGCACGCACTTGTTCTTCCCATGCGGCGCCGACGCCCACGGTGCCACAGGCGCGATGATAGCGTCGTATGCCCGACCGGTAGGAGAAACTTTGGCAGTGGCCTCCCAGCGGTCGAGGTACGCCTTGCGAAGTGCAAGTCGGCGCTTGTGGATCTTGAAGAGCTCGAACGCGGAAATGCTATGCTCGGGCACTTCCGTGAAGGCGCGCTCGGCGGCGTCGAGCGTCTCCATACTGATCAGCAGAGGCTCGCCCGTCAGACTTGTAACGGCTCGGTAGTCCTCCTCGCCTGCAGCCGTCCAGATCTCATTCTGCGGCGGACATGTGAGCGAAGCACGGGTATATGACAGATGTAAAGATACGTACCGTGACTTGAACGAGCTCCTTGTGGCCGGTAGGCTCCCAGTCGACAACCTCGTGCCCAGCTGCGATGAGCGCGCGCTTCGTCTCTTCCATCGCTCGTGCGATAGGCGGATGCGGCACGACTACGCCATCGTTCCACAAGAACGCGAAGACAAGCTTTCCCCCACGTCCGCCGTGCTCAGACAACGCGTATTCATCCTCGTTCCAGGGCTTACGCACCGCAACCGGGTCCTTCAGCCACGGCTTCTGCCCGACCACCGCACGCATGAACGCGAGGATGCCCGACAAAGATGGGCACAACGGGCCAAGCACAGACGGTAGGGAGTCCTGGCCCTCGAGCGAGTTGGCCGAGCCATGGTACGGCACACGGTTGTACGATGGGCGAAGACCGTACAGCCCGCAGAAAGCAGCAGGGACGCGGATCGAGCCGCCGATGTCTGACCCAACGCCGAGTGGGCTACCCTTCATCCCGATGAGCGCGCCCTCACCGCCAGACGAGCCGCCCGAGGTGAGCTTCCGATTGTATGGGTTGAGAGTGCGCCCAAAGATCGCATTGTATGTCTCAACCCACATGAGCGTTTGCGGGACGTTCGTGCGGACGTATGGTATCGCGCCGGCGGCGACGAGTAATTCGGCGAGGACTGCGTCCTTCTCTTCGAACTTGCCGAGCCACGAGACGTAGCCTAAACGCGATATGAGTTGAGAGTCTGGACGGGAGTGCGAGGGGAATACATACCCATCGATGTCTCTAAACCGGTCAGGCGGATCTGGTCTTTCAGGGAGATGGGCAGGCCATGCAAAGGTCCAACAGTCTTGCCGGTCTTCTTGAGCTGCTCGTCGAGGTATGCGGCGCGCTCAAAGGCTTTGTCGATGAAGATCTCGGTCAAGCAGTTTACCTGTCATCGTATCTATTTGGTACAAGCATATATGCGGGCTTAGACATAAAGCACCCACAGTTTGCTGGGCGATCATAGCGCGTTTAGCGAACGCGGTCGTCACCTCGAGGGCCGAGAGCTCAGCAGAGGCGAGCTTTGCCAGTAGTACACCAATATCTTTCTCTTCCGTGATAGCAATCTCCTTCTCAGACAGCAAGCCACACTCAAGAGGGAAGCTGGTAACGTCGAGCACATCATCAGGCGGAGGTGTGATCAGCCAGTCTTTGGGGATGAGAGCGGCGAGGCGCTTGCGCTTATCCTCCGCTATCTCCTGCCAGTTCTGAGTAGCCATAGTGTAGGTAGAGGGTAGGTTGTGGTAAGAGGAAGAGGATGTCGTATGTGCGAGCTTAGACGGGATCCCGAAGCTCCGACGTCAGGGAATCCGGCGGACACGGCGTCATCATTTGACTCTGAATATGGTCGAGTCACAAGGGTACTTCTATACAAACAACGCGTACACAGTTCAACATCAACAAGACACATAATGATAGGGATATTTTACACCTGGGAAGGGTAGTCAGTAAAGGTGTTCACAAGGACGAGATTGATAGTGAAGGAGAAGCTCAGAAAGTCGTTTATGTCAGAAAGACGTCGGACGTAGTCCAATGCATTTAGTCGACTAAGAGGTGCCAGTGGTGGTCGCTTAGGATGCAACGCTCGTCATAGCGGGGATACGAAAGGAAGACAGTACTCACAGAACGCGATGGTGGTGGACGAAGAGAAAGACGAACGCGCATTTTTTTCGTGAGTTTTCTGCACGCGCGGCTCAGGCACGCGAAGCGCCGGGGCGGAAGCGCCGAGAGGAATTCATCGCGGCCGCCCCGAACTCGAACGACCACCAGCCACCGGTGCGTACCCTTTGCTGCCCTGCTGCCCGACGTGCCGCCCTATGAGCCTGTGCTGTTGCTATGTATGCGTTTGAACGGGCGGAATCGGGCGGGGAATGCGTTGGATGGCGTTGGATGACTTTGGATTGACCTTGATCTTGCCCCGCAGGCCCTCAACTCGCCATGTCCTCCACCAAGGCCGTCCAGACGTTCGGCAAAAAGAAGGTGCGTTACATTGCGCTGTATCCTGCTCTGGAAGTTGTAGAGTATTGATTGGCTGTCATTTAGACCGCTACGGCGGTCGCGCACGCCCGCGAGGGCAAGGGCCTCATCCGCATCAACGGCTCGCCCATCCATCTCCTCCAGCCTGAGCAGCTCCGCTTCAAGGTCTACGAGGGTATTCTTGTTGCCGGCGAGGAGTCGTTCCAGGGCATCGACATCCGCGTCCGCGTCAAGGGTGGAGGTCACACTTCGCAGGTGTACGCCATCCGCCAGGCGATCTCCAAGGCAGTTGTCGCCTACTTCGCCAAGTACTACGACGCCTACTCGGCCATGGAGCTCAAGAAGAAGCTTGTTGCGTACGACCGTACCCTCCTCATCGCCGACCCCAGGCGGATGGAGCCGAAGAAGTTCGGTGGTCACGGTGCCCGTGCCCGCAGGCAGAAGAGGTGCGTGCTCTCGACTCGATCGATATGTATCTCAGCTGACGATCGCTCTCAGTTACCGGTGAAGTGGTCGCACTTTGCTTTGTTGCTCTGTTGTCCTTTGCATCCTCGTCATCCATGTATCACATTTTCCCTCTCGTCTATGCCATGGCGCCCATGCAAATGTTATGATGCAGAAAGAATTCGTTGGAATGTCATAGCGTTGGAGAGAGCATATCGGTACGTATAGCATACAGCATGGCGAAAACATGGGAAAATCAAAACGAGACACCATCCGAATCGTTTACAAGCGTTAGGGAGGTAGAAAGCTGGGGGCTGTACGTGCACAATGTGGCCGCTGAATCGCCCGAAGAAGACGAGGGTCGCGGCGAATGACGCTCAGGAAATATGTCCAAGGGCTCCGGGGTCGCGCATCGTGGCGGCTGTGGCGTGATGCATCGCATTGGTTCACGGGGAAGATGCGTCGATCGTAGCAGGGGTGTACGAGTCCCCGGTGTCGCAGGTGCAGGGCGTGTCCGCACGAACTTCTCCGCGTATGAGTGAATATCTTGTGCGACCCGATATACCCGAATCTCGTTCATCTCGTTGAAGAAGATGATCGTACCCGATCCCAGGCTCGAGGCTGGCTCCGCTGTACCAGCAGGGAGTATACGAGATCTTCTTGATGGCCTTGTGTAAGGAGAGGGGACGCAAGAGCGTCCAGATGGCGTTCCTAGCGCTGTGCACTGTGGCAACTCGTGGCTGCGAACTCTGATAGACAGCGCAGGAAGAACGGTGACCCGCGTTTCCGGCTCATGTTGAGCTTGGGACGACGTTGTTGAACGGCCTGCCAGCGTTGTCCCTTCCATCGAGGCGTACGAGACTCGGCGGGTCCTGGGAGAGAAGATCTCAACTGGGGGCGCATACGGCGCTGAGACGGGAGGTCGAGGACGCCGGCCTACACAACCTGGTGGCGGAGGATGTGAGGGCCCTGGTGAGAAGGATTGATATGATAGGGCCGCATGAGATGGCGCGGGCGAGCAGACTGGAGGCCTTCTCCCGACGAACTTGAACGGGTCAGGTCGTGACGGGAAAGTCGCTGTTAGTGGCAGCTCGGCAGCGGTCTGGAGGGGAGATGTCGATGATCGCTGGGAGGAACCCTCGCTTGACGCATCGTAGTCGGATGCTCCAACAGGGAGCTCCGGGGGCTCGTCGACTTCGTGTGCCGGACCCAGAAAGGGCGTGAGGATATAACGCCCAGCATGTCTACGCCATGCACTGAGCCTTGACTGCTTGGAGGGAGAGCTGCACGTTTCGCTGTCTTTCTCATCGGCTACGGAGCGCTTACGCTTGCCGAGCGCCTTTGCTGAGGGAAGTACAGGGTAGGGAGACGAATAGGGGCTTGGTGTCTCGACCACGGTTCTCCCAGTCTGCGCTGGCGATGGCACCGTTATGACTTCGTCTGGCAGAGGTCTCGTGGGGCGAGGAGTGGAGGGATACGCCGTGAGTATATGACGATCTGTATCTAGTTATTAGAAGATAGCGACTATAGCCAGGGGCAATGGATGCACCTCGAGCTGAACACGGCGAGGAAGCAATGTGTGCGGACTCTGATTGAGGAGCGGATGCAGTTTCTGTTCTGTGATCGGGGCTCGAGGTAGAAACACGCTCTGGCAGCGATGCTATGGCGGGCATTCAAACGAGGCGGGTTGTAGCTGGTCAAAGAGCTTGGGGCCACAAAGTGTGTCCAACGATGAAGGAGGCAGTCAAGAGCAACCGCCCCTCCACGCTCTTGTAAAGGCCATGGTTGCTAGGTCAGTACTGATCGGGATCCCCTAGCGTACGAGCTGACAGGGAGACAATTGTGTGTACTGTGAGAAGAGCAGGAGCGGTTGCTGGACGGGGTTCGCCACAACAATAAGTTTAGGCGCCGGACGGCGATGCACTCTGATGTGCGCTTGAACCCACTCCCTGAGAACATCAGCGTTAACGTTAACGCGTATTTGAGCGCGCGCAGGTGATGGCGGCGTAAGGCAGACGACCAGTCGCGAGCAGGCCGTTCATGGCTTTGAAGGTGACGATCGGGTGACGAATCGGCGGCGTTGTGTGTGAATGGCTGTCAAGATATAGCGCGTCCAATGCGTCCCGCGATTGGCAATTCCCTCTTTTCCCTCTTCCCTCCATGCCCATCTGAGTCCTCGCCATGTCTGCTCCGAAAGTGATTTTTATCGACGAGGCTGAGTTTGGGCTCGCGGCATACGATGCGGATGACGGCCTGACAAAACAGGTAGCCCTCCGGTTCACGGTACGCGCCCCTCCCTTTGTGAAGCAATGGCTTTTTTGCAATCTGCTCACTGCACTTCCGTCAGGCACGCGGGGGAACGCTGTGCGACGACGTCGAGGATGCGGACTACGTGATCATCAACACATCCAAAAGTGATTGGAGGAGTGTATTCCGTAGATACGTTTCGGGGAACAGGATCGCACTCTCTAGTGACTGGATAGACGCCTGCGTTAGTACTGGCCGTGCTCTGCTTGAGGGCGATCAATACGGTGGTTACCGCCTTCAGCTGCACGATGCAATGCCTGGACCGGAGCACCGGTACGAGGGCATTGTTTCTTTTGTTCCATTAGTGGACATGTGGTCGCTGACACGCATATAAGTACCCCCCTACCAACCCCACGCACCACGCCAACCTCCTCTGCACCTCTCAACATGCACGCATCTTACCAGAGCCCGCAGAACCAACCCACGCCTGGATCTTCGGCTTCTCCCACCGGTCAGCAATACACGCAGGCCGGTACCTTCCCCCAGGCCGGGCCTTCCAGTGGGCACTATCAGGGCCAATCCCCCGTGGCTGCTAGCTTCCCCCAACAGAACGGGTACACTGGTGGTCCAAACCCCCTCGCCCCACAGATTGCTTCCCTTTTTCAGGGCTTCATGAACCAACCTCAGCAGCACGGGAATCCTTCCGGTCAAATGTCTTATCCATCGTACCCTCAGTCTCAGCCCCTTTCGCCTCAGCAGCCGCAAGCCCCTGGCCAGTATCAAAACCCAAATGCCATGCCACAGCCGACTCTACCTCCGCAGTTCATGCAGCAGCTCAATGCTCACTTGCTCCAGCAGCAGCAACTGCAACAGGCTCAGGCTGCACAGGTACAACAGGAGTTGCAGGCTTTCGACCTCAACAATCCCCATGTTGTCGACACCCTCATCACAGTTGCTCAGCATAGCAATAATCTAGCTGCTCTATATGCACTACAGGCTATTCGAGCTTGCCAACCTGCAATGCAAGCTGTTCCTCCCGCATCGACGCCGCCACCCTCTATGCAGCACTCACACACGGCTTATTCACCTGTGGAGGATGATGTACCGATGTCGCCGGTTCAGCCGACGCGTAAACGGAAGAGCGAGCAGATGGCGATGGACGACGATGACGACGCTCCTGTCGCGCCGCGGAAGACCGCGAAGAAGCCGAGCATCACGCCTTTGGCTAAAGACAAAGGGAAGCAGAAGGCGGTGCCCACCGCCCGCCCGAGCGGCCCTACATCTCGCAAGATGCCATCTTCTAGCGATTTACGCGGTGAGGCCTTGGGCTCTTCGGGATCGCAGCCGGCTGTCAAGCAGGAGAAAGTCAAGATTTTTACGAAGAAGAATGGTACCCCGATGGCTATCTACGTACTGGATCAGCTGTACAACAAGCAGAAGAGGGCAGCCAACGTTTCTGCGGTGAAGGTACGTAAAGTCGATGTTTATCAAATGAAATTGCTCAATCGACTCGTTGCAGGCGCATGGCGGCAGGCCGGTGGGCGCTGGCGGCATCGAGGGAGCGGACTTCTGCGTTTTCGATCGCAACTCGAGCAAGGACTACCTGAAGATGTACAAGATGGCCGTTGATGCGGGGGTCCACATGGTCAATATCGACTACGTGCTGCAATCCGTCGAGGCTGGCAAGCGACTTCGCTACACAGATTTCCCCGTACCCTCAGCTGTCGGGCCCTCGGCGGAGAAACACCGCGGCAAGCAATCGAATTCCTTCTTTTCGGATGTCAAGCCTACGAAGGGACGTCAATCGGGTGACTTCGAGGACGACGATGACGAGGAGGACACAGACGACTCGTCCAACGACGAATCTGCACCGCGCAAACCAAAGACACGTGCGAGCACGTCTACGACGTCCCCTCGCACAAAGACGCGGGCTTCCGGAGGTGCTGCGAGCTCGTCTTCCCCTGCCAGAAACGCGAAGGGAT
This sequence comes from Peniophora sp. CONT, assembly GCA_001632445.1. Taxonomy (NCBI): domain Eukaryota; kingdom Fungi; phylum Basidiomycota; class Agaricomycetes; order Russulales; family Peniophoraceae; genus Peniophora; species Peniophora sp. CONT. Next base: position 765,556 of record KV424459.1, read on the forward strand.
CCACGACCGTGAAGTCTGCGAAGGAGCAGTCGGCTGTGAAGCAGCCGAAACTCATTCCCAAGCCGAAGTCAACGGCTCAGACTGCACCGAAGCCTGCGGAGAAGCCGGCTGTGGCGAAGCCCGTTGTGGCAAAGCCCGTTGGGACAAAGCCTGTCGCTGTGAAGTCCGCTGTGAAGCCCGTTGCCACGACGGAGGAGCGCGACTCGCCGAACCCACCACCTGCTGAGAAGTTCGATGGGAAACGATTCAAGTTCACGGATGAGGAGCTGGAGTGGGCTTGGTCAAAGCTCGCCCGTATGGCTCAGAAGGATGATCGCCTCACTCTCGCGAAAGCATGTGAAGGCCTCGCAAATAGGGTAAGATTCTATGGATGACATTCGTACAGTAACTCACGACAACCTCGACAGACACCTCATCATTCTGCCTCGTCATGGCGTGGTCGTTTGGAGCGAGAACTGGACAAATTTGAGGAAATTCTCGCGGATGCTAACCCATCCAAAACAGGAGCTCGCAAGCCTGTCTCTTCATCTGGCTCCGGCATACCGCCAAAGGTCCGGACGAACTCGTCCAGCTCATCGGGCGAGGCTACCGCAACCGCCGCGGCAGCTCAGCCGATACAAGTCGACGAACCCGTTCAGCCTTCGCGGCCCAATCCACATCAAACGAATGAGGAGCACGGCAACGAACACCCCAGCATTCAGCCCGGCGAGGAAGACGAATTTGAACAAGCAGTCACGTTCTTGACCACATACGATCCGTCAGAACATGTCGTTCAACCGGACGACGAGCTCGTCTGGCCTGTATTGAGCCGCACGCTGGGAGTACGTGCACCTTACGCGTTATGTGAATTAACTTGTTGACCCGAATCTCTAGCCATGCAAGTCACAGCCTTCTTGGGAAGTATTTTGGGAAAAGCACGAAGTCAGTGTGCTTGAAGGGGTACGTGCCAGGTCGAACGCAGCCAATGGCTCCGCGGCTTCACAAACTGAGAACGCGTAAAACATTATGTACCGATTTAATCTTGTCGCCCTTGCCCGCATTACCATATACGATATAGTCTTGATGCACACTTGGTTGAGAACGCCGCGCGAAACTGTGTCAGACAGAAACAGCGAGAGCAGCAGGAGGACAAAGCAGATGCATTGGGTCTATGCGAGTGGTATACGGCTCAGCCGTCTGTTGGCGCAAGCGGCGGTGAGGATGGATGCTGCTTGAAGAAGCGTTTCCGGCGCTCCTCGTACGAGAGCTCGGGGCCGCCGGCGAGCTTGTTGCCTGCGTACTCGTACGTGCCAACTGCAGCTCCCATGACGGCGCACGAAGCGGCGGCGATGGGCAACGAGCGCTCTATAATACGTTAGCTCAAGAACGCAAGGTGCAAAATAAGCAGACATACTTCGTAGTCCCAGTAAGAAACCTGCGGCGCATCCACCCGCAAGGCCGTTCACTGCGTCGTCCTTTTCACGCTGGTTTGCGACGATGGCCTCAGTCGCGGCAAGCGTTGCACCCATGGCAGCTATTGGATTGGTCGAAGTATGTTCAAACTAAGCGGCAATATAACGCACCAATGAATCCGATATTCCCTCCATACCGCGTCGCAAAGCCGAGCGCGCCCGCACTGTGCGAGCCGAGTGCGTTCTGCACGACGGAAACGAATGTGCCGACGAGTGCGCCCTGCGAACCGAGCTTGATAGCGCCCTCGAAGCCGGATTTGGGTGTATATGTTGCCTCGTAGGCCTTGTCCTCCTGCGAGCCTGTGACGCGGCCTGACATGGCGATGTGTTGGTTGGTTGAGTTCGTTGTGGCTTCTAACCGCGAAAGCCGCACGGAGGTGAACGGACGCGAATTCTCACGCATGCGGCCCGCTCACCCGAGCGCAAGCCACTCGCGGCCTTCACGTTTGTCTCGTGCCGCCACCACGAACTTGACCGCCTTTGTTGCTCGCGTAGCATTTTTTAATCGAAGACGCGTATAAACGGCTCGTCTGAACTTCGACACATCAACTCTGTCTTAAACTACCACCATGAGTGTCGATCCTGCCCGCGCTAAGCCTCTCGTCGAACCAGAGATCACTCATGAATTGTACCGAAAGATTGAACCTATAATCGTGTGCTGCTAACATTCCCGGTAAAGTATACTCTCTTACCAAACCAATAGCATGGACAGGACGGCCTTGAACAGGACGGGCAATATACGTCTGTCTGCTTGTTTACATGGACCACAGCCGACTTCAGCACCTTGTGGGGTGGCTGCCTACCGACACAGACGGGCGAGGAAGGGGAACAGAACTGGGCACGTATGGTTGAACAGTTTGCAGATGTTGCGCTACTTGGTGGCATGGGCGCGATGACTATTTGCTCGGCGTATCGGAAGAAGTACTGGCGGACAACGTCGATATTTGCAGGTCTAGAGGTGAGTGTTGCCGGTAAGCGCTGATACTTGGCGCTGAGAACCTTGCGTCTATCTCTTGTGTCATAGCATCACCCTGTTCTTGCTTCAGGTTGGGCACTGAGGAAAGACAATCCTTTCGCTCCTCTCGCAATATTCTCGCTTGGCGCATTCATCCTCATCCACGACGTGCAAGAGAACAAGCTGCTGAGCGTTCTACGTGGTCATGGTGGTGTAAGTCTGTAGTCAGACGCACTTGCTAGTTCTAACATCATTCATTGCCATATAGCTGATACATGCCATCGCCGTACACCCGAGCGAGCCTCACCTCTTCTGCAGTACATCTCGCGATTTCACGACTCGAATCTACAATATCCATCTCAAAGCCTCAAACGACAAGAACGACATCAATCTCAACCCGGTATGGAGTCCTCGCGAAAAACATCCTAGCAGGGGTGGTGCACCGCATGGCCTGCGAGCCAGCGAAGCGGAGGGTTACAATCCTCAAGCTGCTGACACTGGCGCGAAAAGTAAGAAGGCGAAGGCGAATAAACCACCGCCGATTGGCCGTTGCGTCAAAGTACTTGTTGGTAGCCGCGCTGCCGGGCATCAGCAACCCGTACTCTGTGCGGCATGGCACCCTACCTTGCCTGCTATCGCCACTGGCGGAGTGAGTGTTGAGATCGTCTTGCTACGTTGTTGTCTGACTATAATTCAGCTCGATCGTTCAATCAAGATCTGGAGAACGGCGCCGCTTCCTGAAGATGGTGCCATGGTCCGGGAGGACAAGCCCTTGTTCAGTTGCGTTGAGCTGCATAGGGCTGGCGTCATGTCGATTGCTTGGTAGGTTGCTGTTTGTAGCGCATAGTCCTAATATGAGCGTCTCGTTGACGTAGAAAACTAATAGGGTTGGCGAGGACACCCTCATCACTCACGACAGGCCGGCGCTTATGGACAGCGAGAACAACTACGAACCAGGAGCTGCGGTTTTGTGGAAATGGAGCTCACTGAGTAGATTCTTTCCCCCTGGTGAGGAGAAGGGATGGTATGAACAACCGGACCTGGTTGGAGTTGCAGCAGTACGCGCTTCCCCCCTCATACGCTCCTGAATATGACTGGAACTGATGCTCATACACTTAGGATTTCCTGGAGAGCTGTCAGTCACCGCTGACATTATTTCTCTTCCTTTCGCGCTAATCGAATGTTCACAGCTTCTTTCGAGATTATCGCGCGACAGAATCTTCCTCAGCAAAGCTCAGCACTAGGCGCGAAAGTTTACCTCGATAGGTATCTATACCCTATCTTGGCCATCCCCCTGCAGCACAACATACGTCTTATGACGCCTGATGAGCTACCGCTGTACGATAGGCTTACGGCCGAACCGCCGCTGGACGGAGAAGAAGATGCCGCAATAGTGAACGAGATGGGGAATCTGAATATAGCTGGTGCGAGTTCACGACCCAGGGAGACGGGCCGCGTCATCGTCGGGTATGACGACGACGAGACGAGCCTTGTCGCAGTGGACATGTCTATCACGGGCAGGCTCATCGTCGGCGTCGATGACATCGGTCGCGCATGGGTGTGGGTTGGCTCTTGCGACTTTGCTCGGCTTGACGGAGCTTGATACCGCGGAGTATGTATGTTCTTTGCGTACTCATAGTCTCGTACCTCTTGGATGGGCTTCCTCGCGAATATCACACAGGAGAAGATGGGAGAAAGCAGTCAATTCCAGCAACACCAGGGGTAAGCGATAGTAAGAACGCGCAAGCGCGAAGGGTGATGAAAAGAAGTCCACGACGTATAGGTCAAGTAGCGCAAGCGTTCACGTCCGCGGTAAGAAAAGAAAGTCCTAAATAGTACACATCACCCTCGCTGCCTGCCTCGCCTTCACTGGCCGGCGTATGCGGTGATGGTGCCGTCCAGACTCTGCGTGGGCTGCTCCGCCGGGAACGTGTTGACATCGGCGTCAGCACGCTTCTGGCCAGCGTACGCGGTAATAGTGCCGTCGAGGCTCTGCGTAGGCTGCTCAGCAGGGAACGTGTTGACGTCCGCATCAGCACGCTTCTGGCCGGCGTAAGCGGTGATCGTGCCGTCGAGGCTCTGAGTGGGCTGCTCGGCGGGGATGGTGTTCACGTCGGCGGCATCGCGCTTCTGTCCAGCGTAAGCAGTGATTGTACCGTCAAGGCTCTGAGTAGGCTGCTCGGCGGGGATGGTGTTCACGTCGGTGGCATCACGCTTCTGGCCGGCGTAGGCAGTGATCGTGCCGTCCAAGCTTTGCGTAGCTTGCTCTGCCGGGAAAGTGTTGACATCCGTGGCGTCACGCTTCTGACCGGCGTAAGCAGTGATGGTACCGTCGAGGCTCTGTGTGGGCTGCTCTGCAGGGATCGTGTTGACATCTGCATCGTCGCGCCTCTCGCCAGCATAGGCCGTGATGGTACCGTCGAGGCTCTGCGTAGGCTGCTCGGCGGGAAAAGTATTCACATCGGCGGCGTCACGCTTCTGGCCAGCGTAGGCGGCGATCGTGCCATCAAGGCTCTGGGTGGGAGCCTCCTCGGGCATCGTGTTAATATCGAGCTCTGCGCGCTCGTAAGCGTGGATGAGCTGCAGAGGCTCGGGCGCGCGCTGGTTCATCCCCGCGGCGGCCTTGCCGAGGCGGAGGGGAACAGCAGAAGCCGAGAGAGCAGCAGCTAGGAAAACGAGGGCGACGCGAACGGCGAACATGACGACGATAGAGACTTTGTAGACTGGGACTGAAGAATGAAAGTGCGCGAAAAGGAGGGGATGGTCGACCTGCGGCCTGAAGTGGACAGAAAGAAGTCGAAGTCTGCGAGGGAGACATGTTAGATGAGCTGGTGAAAAAATATCAAAGTAATCGCACCTGAAAGCGGGAGCTGGAAGAGACAAAGGTCGTCGGGCTGATCGGGACGCATACTTATAGGCACGTCCCCGGCGCTTTCTCGTCGTCGCGATGCGGATGCTGGTAACCGTTACCGCCGCCCTGGGCGCCACACGATTCGTGCAAGGCTCTGATCACTCCCACACTTCAACTTTTTCGACCCGCGCCACCATGTCCTCAGACCCTCGTTTTGCCCGTCTGAAGACTGACCCTCGCTTCCGCAAACCCAAAAAGCAGCAGTCAAAGGTCGCTGTCGACGACCGCTTCAAATCCGTATTCGAGGACGACAAAAAAAAGGGAAAGAAGGGCAAGGCCGGTGCGTGTACGATCTTCTCGGTCACGGGCGTTGCCTGATCTCACAGTTGCAGCCCCACGAGTGGACAAGTATGGCCGGCGCGTTGCAGAGACGAAAGAGAAAGATGATCTAAAGCGTTTTTATCGCCTCGACGAATCCGAGCTGCCCGCGTCTGGTCCTGACTATGCCCGCGGAGAGGGTCTTGTCGAGTCCTCCTCTGAAGAAGATGAAGACGACGCTGGCGCCCCTGACGTTGACGACAGCGACGATGAAGGCGTAGTGACTCTGGGTGCCCCTCGTTCTAAACTTCTGCTCGACGATGATGCCGAGATTGATCTCGACGAGGACAACTTTGAGGACTTGGATGCTCAGGCGGCTGCGTACTCCAAAACCGTTGACGATGCCGAAGAAGAGGAGGACGACAGTGCTCGTACTCGACGACTGGCTGTCGTAAATTTGGACTGGGACCACGTCCGCGCTGTGCACTTGCTTAAGATATTTGACTCGGTCGTCTCTCCAGCTGCTGGTGCCTCCTCTTCGAAAAACTCGGGCCCCATTGTGCGCGGCAAGGTATTGAGCGTGCGCGTCTACCCGAGCGAGTTTGGAAAGGAGCGTATGGCGCGCGAGGAACGGGAAGGCCCGCCTGTAGAGCTGTTCAAGAAGAAGCGGGCGGTGGAGGATGAAGAGGAGGTTGACGCTGAGAACATCTACGAGACGGGGGACGCGGACGAGTACGATGAGGATGCGCTTCGGAAATACCAGCTTGAACGGCTACGGTGCGCCCGTACGCTATTTGTACTTTGCTACATTGTACCAATTGAAGAACCAGATACTACTACGCCGTCGTCGAGTGTGATACAACGCAAGCAGCATCGCATATATACAACGAACTTAACGGAACGGAGCTCGAACGTTCGGCAAACGTTTTTGATATGAGCTTCGTACCCGATGGCATGGAGTTCGACGACGAGTGGCGGTATGCTTTACTCTTATTTTGCGACGTGCGCGTGCTGATACCCAAGCAGAGACGAGGCTACACAATCTGACCTGACATCAGGTTACCGGGCCCTCGATTTCACAACCGACGTACGTATTGTAACGGCGCTGTTGTACTCGATTATAACATATACAACCCCTGATAGGCTCTCCGTCATTCAAAAGTCAAGCTCACCTGGGACGAGGATGATCCTGATCGCAACCGCGTTACGCGCCGCACCCTCACGAAAAAGGAGATGGAGGACGGAGACTTTCGCGCTTTCATCGCGTCGGGTTCTGAGTCCGAAGTGGAGGAGAAGGCGCCGCGCAAGGGAATGGAGCGCAACAAGCTGCGCGATTTACTTCTTGGCGGCGGCGGCGATACTTTGCCTGAGGGCTGGGGGAACTCTGGCTTTGACGCGCCTGGCGACGGGGACGATGATGTGGACATGGAGGTTACGTTCATGCCGGCGCTGAGCGAGAAGAAGGACGATGAGTTGACGACGCTGGAGAAATACCAGCAGAAGATGCGTGAAAAGCGCAAGAAGCGCAAGGAGGAGTGGAAGGAGGGCCAGGCTGAGCGTGACGAGTCGCCCGCGGCGGCGGAGGGGTCGTCTCGCAAGAGCAAGAAGGCGCCTAAGGACGACTTCTTTGGAGACAGTGGGAGTGAGGTGGAGGCAGAGACAGAGGAGGCACCGGCTAAGGGTAAGGCGAAGAAGGGGAGGAAGTCAAAGAAGGGTGAGGAGATTGAGGAAGTCGAGGAGCGGCGACCGTCCACGATAGAGGAGCTTTCGCTGGTCGTCACGCCCGACGCCATCGACAATGAGCCCAAGCATTTCGACTTGAAAGCTGTTCTTCGCGCCGAGAAGGGCAAGAAAAACAAAAAGGGGAAGCGTGGCAAAAAGGGTGACGAGGAGGCGGATGGGGAGCGCGAGGTGCAGGAGGACTTCTCTATTGACGTCAAGGATGACCGCTTCGCCGCCGTACACGAGGACTATACGTTTGCTATCGACCCGAGCAATCCTCAGTGCGTACTCCTGCATCCATTGTCTGGCATAGCTAACACTGTCTGCATAGTTTCAAGAAGACCAAGTCGATGTCTGCGCTGCTCGATGAGCGACAGAAGAGGCAGAAGAAGAAACGCGGGCACGCGGACGGGGATGAGGCTACGGTGGCGGCGAAGGGAGGGAGCGGGGATCAGAGTCTGCAGAGCCTCGTTGAAAGCGTCAAGAGGAAGAATTCCTCGCATGAGGGTGGGATAGGGAAGCGGCGCAGAACATAAGCGTCGGATCCCCTCTTACGATTGTACTGTTCTCTTGCTTGCATATATGCACTCTCCATCCGATGATGGTCAAAAGCAGTTCAATACGAGGCGCAAGTTGGCGCTAGAGCGATTGACGTCGATACGGTTACATTGAGCACACCTTGAATCAAAGACTTGTAAGAGCGGTATAATTATGAGATTTTGGCGTTCGAGAAGTCCAGCTCTGGGTGAGCATCTTGGAACTTCTTCAACATCTGGATACAGTCAGCGACAAGCCATGGCGATGATCCTAGGAGACCAACCTCTGCCTTCTTCATTTCGTCGGACGTCGGCTTCCCCATTTGCTATACACAGCTTCAGTACGGCCGCATAGGCGGTTGTTTAGAAAGCTCGACGCACCTTTTGCTGGTTGTCGAACTTGTACAGATACTATGAGTGAATAGCTCGATATCAGCAAAACCTTACGCACCATCATCTTCTCGACCATGCCTCTGTACCACATATGAGTGTGAGATACTATATGAGAGGGTCTGGCATACCTTGTCTCCCCATCAAGATCGCTAAGCTTACTGTTCTCCGGCTGGATCTTTCTTGTATCGATCTTGGGATGGTGCGTAAGGACGTTCTCCCACCACTGCTGCTTGTTGACCTTCTCCAGGTGGACGTTGACCTCGGATTGGTCCTCTGAGGCAAGAGTTGTGAGCTTATATGCGGAGGCCGTGGACTAGGAAAGTCAGCACCGATCGACCAAGTGCTCTCATCGACCTTGATGTCTTTGCAAAGCTCGCCGCTCAGGATAGGCTCCTTGCCCTTGAGACCCACACTCAGCTTCTTCTTCTGAAGGACGACGACGAGGTCGCGCCCTCGCGTGCCCTTTGGGACGGGTACAACGAGATCGACTTCGCCGAGTTCCTGCTTCCAAGTGTAAGGCAGCGCTGAGAGATATCAGTGTGGCGAAAGGCGAGATCGAAGCCAGATATACAGACCTGCCTGCTCCTCTGCCTCACGAGCACGATCCGCCTTATCCTTTTCCTCGCGCTCCTCGGGCGTGAGCTTGTCCTCGTCAACTTCGTCAATGGCGGCCATTGGGATCCGGAGTGAGTGGCTCGAGACGCGTCGATCGCGAGCTGAGGACATGCGTGGGAACGGTCTGGGCTACAATCCGACGCGCTCATCGTCGCGGCCGTCGTCTCTTCTGCTTACCACCAACCACACAACATGGCTGCCGTAGACGGTTACGCAGACCTGGACGTACGTTTCCCCCGCACATTGAATGACACTTAAACTGAACTATCACACAGAATTTGAAGTCACTTGTGGCCCGGAGCACGGTAGATCGTCTGAAGTCTATAATCGCGGGCTTCGCAGCCGAGTGCCATACGTCGATCAGCAAGTACGGGAAGAAGAACGAACTCATTGACCGGATTTGCGACGCTCTGGCCAGCTGGAAGGCACGCAGTGACCTTGTCTCTTTTCAGAAGGCGCGAGGTATTATCTACCAGGTCAAGAACACGGGCAGGTGCGTCGCTTGGCCCTTGCTGCCGCGTTTCCTACACGCATCTTATCTATCCCTCACCCTTCACTCACTCTTGTTTCCCGCCACCACCAGCTTTTCCGGATCCACCCCAATGACCTTCCCCTCAACAAGCGCCGGCGCTGCAGCAAGGCCACGCTATGCTGCTCCTTATGTCCCCGCATTGCCCACCGCACGTGCGGCTTTGCCTACGGCGCTTCCCGCCAGTTCGAGTGCACCAGCCGCAACCACCATGCGTCCAGGTAAGCATCTTGCATGTTTGATTCTCGTGCTGCGTGTCTGACATAAATCTCAGCATATCGCCCGAAGCCCTCTCCTTTCTTCACCAACGAGCAAACAGTTTCCACTATTGTCGAGTGCCCCGGTACGCTACCTTGCAACAACACCCATCTCACTTAAACTGATGTTCTAGCAGAATCCACGGGGGCGCAAGATCGTCGGCAGCAGACGTTGAACTTCACCTTGACCAGCGATCACATTGCCAAATTGCGTTCAACAACGTAAGCCATGTTCTCACCCTTGTTAAGCTCGGTCGTCTCATTTCTCCGCAGAGAAACTTGGCAACTTCGCCTTTACTGCACGTCGAGTTCATTCTACGGGACGGGTGCGGCGGCGTATCGTTTCAACAACGCCCCTTGTCCCATCGAGTTCCCACCGACGTGCGAGATTCGCGTCAACAATACGCAGCTCAGCGCGAGCACGAAGGGTCTCAAGAAGAAGCCCGGTACCGCGCCGCCACCCAACCTCGGCAAGACGGTCAACTTGAACGCCGGCGCGTCGAACCGGGTGGAACTCATATACGTAAACAGCCAGCAGAACAACAACCAGACGCCCACACCACCGAAGGTACTTCTGTCCTCATCTATCAACGCGTGTTGTTCGATTAATGACGTTATCTCTATAGAAATACTTCATGACTGTTCTGCTCGTGCAGTATACCGACACGGATCAGTTGGTCGAGCGTCTGAAGAAGGGCAAGTACGTGAGCGGCGACCGAATCCGCGATCAGAGACGACGTGAGTAGTTTCAGTGGCGCACATTGTCAAACGTACTCAACCTTCCTAGTTCAACAGTCCTCGGATGACGATGACATTGTGGCGGGTCCCTCGAAGATCTCGCTGAAGTGCCCTGTACGTGCTGCTCCTTTTTGCGGTTCACGCATCAGCTACTTAAACTGTATTAGCTGAGTTACGTGCGGATCGCAACACCAGCCCGCTCTGCAACATGCGTCCATCCATCCTGTTTTGACGCTATGTCCTGGTTCTCAGTGAACGAACAAACTACCACATGGAATTGTCCCATCTGCGAGAAATTGATCAATCAGGAGGACCTCATCGTTGACGGGTAAGTAGTACCTGGAGCTGGGGATCGCTGATAGCTTATGCCATATTCAGATACTTCGATGAAATCTTGAAGGCCACGCACGAGGACACCGAGGACGTCATGGTTGAGGCGGACGGCGAGTGGCATACGGCGGACAACGAGTACGCCTCGCCCGCCTGGAAGCTCTCACACCCAGCACATCCTGTTGCGCCCCCGACTCCCGCGCCCTCTGCAGCACCGGTTGGCGCACCGAGTCGCTCACCGGTGTCTGCTAGCATCGCGTCGGGTAGTGGGAACGGCAAGGAGAAGTCCTCAGTGCCTCCTGGACCAGACGTCGAGGTCCTGGTACTAGATTCGGATTCGGACGACGACCGGCAGGTCAAGCGACAATTGTTGCGCCACGGTGCTGCCTCGTCCTCATCCGTTGGGGGCTCTTACCCGCCGGATTCGCAGAACAACACCGTTATCGACCTCACATTGTCGGACGACGAGGACGTGCCGCCACCGAGCAGGTCTACGATGCCTCTGATAAGGAAGCGCTCCGCTGTCGACGATGAGCCAATGCATAGCGGGAAACGGGCTCGTACCGAGGATAGCACCGGTAAAGTCGCCGCTCTCCATCGTTCGGCCTTTGGTAGTAATCGAGGGACAAGTCCGTATGTGAACGACGGCACTCTTTATTCCGTACAGCGCGCACCACCTTTCAAGAACCCTCTACCATGGTCACCGCCAGCCATGCCTAAGCCCCAGCATCCGTCTTTCTTGCCACCAGAACGACCATCGTCGTCCACGGCCCCTTCGCCGTCGTCATCGTCTCCGCTGATGAGTAGTTTAAATCAGCCTCTGCCCTACTTGCGCTTCGACCCCGGTCCTCGAGCCGCGTCATCTTCGGTGTCACCCTTTGGTGGGGGTCCTTTGCCGCCACCCTTTCCCGGGATGCAGATGCCGCCTTACAACGAGCGTTCTGCGCCGCGGTTCGGTCAACCGCCAGAGTGGCACTAGTTTCTATTCTATCAGCAGGGATTACTTGTCTTTCACACTATTTGCCATGTTCTTCTGTTGCGCTTCGCATGTATTTACACACTGCCGTATATTACATCTCGCCTAAATGGTTACGGAGTCCGTGCTGGTCGTGTGCAACAACGACGATTGATTGACCGCGAAAGTCGTGGCCGACCGGAGAGCTCTGCCACGTGATCACAGGGCCGGGGTCGACCGCCCGTTGGCTGCGAAGAACCCGGAGGATCGGGGTTGGCCGGGACTGGAGCGCTCAAAAACCTTCGAGGCGGCTCGTCCTTCTTGGTTCTCCACCACCACAACCCCCACTCCGTTTCCTTCTCCCCTCCCTCCTTATTCAACATGGCCGACGTCCCGAGGCAAAAGTCCCCCAAGGACTTCTTCAGTGCGTCCAATGCGCCCGCTTGTTGGCGGTCTGCAGCGTTATCTGTGTGCTGACCTGGCACCTTTTCAACAGCCGACTTCATGATGGGTGGTGTTTCCGCCGCCGTCGCTAAAACCTCTGCTGCGCCCATTGAGCGTATCAAGCTTCTCGTCCAGAACCAGGATGAGATGGTTCGTTTTCGAACTTGTTGCTTCTTCAACCTGTGTCTAACAATGGTTCCGTAGATCAAGCAGGGCCGCCTTTCCGAGCCGTACAAGGGCATCACCGACTGCTTTGCCCGCACGTACCGCGACGAGGGTCTCCTCTCGCTCTGGCGTGGTAACACCGCCAACGTCATCCGTTACTTCCCGACGCAGGCCTTGAACTTCGCCTTCAGTGCGTTGAACAACATTTTAGTCTCGTGACGTGTCAAACTGACGGACTCGCGCAGAGGACTACTTCAAGTCGCTCTTCGGTTTCAAGAAGAACGACGGTTACTGGAAGTGGTTCGGTGGTAACCTCGCATCCGGTGGTGCTGCTGGTGCCACGTCGCTGCTCTTCGTTTACTCGCTCGACTACGCGCGTACCCGTCTTGCCAACGACGCCAAGTCCTCCAAGGGTGGAGGTGCTCGTCAGTTCAACGGTCTCGTGGACGTCTACAAGAAGACGCTCGCGTCCGACGGTATCGCCGGTCTCTACCGTGGCTTCCTGCCCTCAGTCGTCGGCATCATTGTCTACCGTGGTCTCTACTTCGGTGTCTACGACTCTTTGAGTGCGTACCTGTTTTTATTTTTGCTGAAACGCGTTCCTGACTGCCACGTCAGAGCCCGTTGTCCTCGTCGGCGCGCTCGAGGGTAACTTCCTCGCGTCCTTCCTCCTCGGTTGGGGTGTCACGACCGGTGCTGGTCTCGCCTCGTACCCCCTCGACACCATCCGTCGTCGCATGATGATGACGTCTGGTTCCACCACCCACTACAAGTCCATGTTCGACGCTGGCTCGCAGATCGTCGCCAAGGAGGGCATCAAGTCGCTCTTCAAGGGTGCCGGTGCCAACATCCTCCGTGGTGTTGCTGGTGCCGGTGTTTTGTCGCTCTACGACAAGATGCAAGAGCTCATGTTCGGCAAGGTCTACTCCGGCGGCTCGTAAACGGCTCGCCTCGTTACCTACTGACTTCGGACGGGAGGGACGTCGGCCGTCATCTTTGTCCTTGCATACCTCTAGACACTTATATCTGCCTATATTACACTTGTCTGGTATTCTTTTCTTGTGGATGCCCACTACGCGGCTGTTTGCATTGCGTCATGAGCGAATCATTACTGTGTGAACTGGGAAGTAAGAAATAATGAGAAGTTCTGTGAGTGCGCGCCATGTGCTCGTTCAATCTGGCACTATACAATATTGGAAGCACCAATGAGGTCTGTGTGTCACTATGAATTCGCGTGTTTGCGGCTTGTCTTCTACCACATACATGATATGCCTCAGGAGGGCATGCCGCTCATCATGCACGAATTTGCGCCCGTTGCCCTTGTCGTCATTGCGCAACGTAAGATGGTCGTCTACTTTCACTCTTCGGCCCTACCAAGAAGCCTGCCTCGATGCCTGCCTTGAGGCACTAGATACTGGAGTACGACGTATAGGCGTCTCTCTTCCAACTGGCGCGGGCAAGACCGCGGTCTTCATTTCTTTGCTCTCGCGGCTCGAGGCCAAGAACGCGGACGCGCGCCGCTCGCTGGTCATAGTGAACAGCGTTGAACTTGCCCGACAGACTGCCGTTCTGGCACAGAAACTACGTCCCGATTGGTCTGTGGAGATTGAGCAGGGTGCGAAGTACAATGCATCGGGAAGGGCAGACTTGTGCGTGCCGCTTGTTCTGGCACTGAACGCGTCCAAGCTGATATACCTCTTAGAACTGTCGCAACCTATCAGACATTGCTACGCGTGCAGAGGCTGGACAAATTTGAGCCGGCCTACCTCCGTGCTGTCGTTGTAGACGAGGCCCATCACGCCGCTGCACCATCGTGCGTGCATGTTTCGTTGCCTGCGCGCCTATTGATTGAACCAACCCAGATACCGCCGCATTCTTTCGCACTTCGATCCTGCTATACAGTCGCCAGAACATATAGGTCGGGGCGCAACCCCGCCTGTCGAGACTCAGCACAACATACCCATATTCGGTTTTTCAGCAACATTCAGTCGCCATGACGGACTTGCGCTTGGTTCAGTGTTCGAACAGATTGTGTACCACCGGGACTTCTTGGAAATGATCAAGGAGCAATGGCAAGTACAGCTACTCGAAGTACCGCCTGCAAGTTTGCTCACTCCTTGGTTAGGCTATGCAACGTCCTCTTTACGACTGTGCGCGCCAATATCGACCTGGAGAATGTCACTATCAGCTCAAAGTCAGGCGACTTCAACGCCACAAGCCTATCCCATGTCATCAATACGGACACTGTCAACAGGCTTGTCGTTCAATCCTGGATGGACAAGGCAGGTGGGCGTGCATCGTACCAGAGAACGTATGCATCAGACTGATATAGACTTTGTAGCGGACCGCAAGTCGACGCTCGTCTTTTGCGTCAACTTGGCTCATGTACGCGATCTGACGAATATGTTTCGCGAATTTGGCGTGGACGCACGGTATTTGCACGCTGGGACGCCGGTAAACGAACGCAAGGAGCTCGTGAGCGCGTTCAAACGAGGAGAGTATCCCGTCCTCGTCAACTGTGGTAAGCTGAACCATGCTGTTTGTGCGGTTAAAGCACCACTCAAGTCGAGCAGCGATCCTTACAGAAGGCGCGGATATACCAAATATAGACTGCGTCTTGGTTGCGCGTCCGACACGTTCTCGCAATGTCTTCGCACAGATGGTTGGTGTACACCTTGTACTATCTCAGTATCTGATATAACTCACTTTTCAGATTGGCCGCGGAATGCGCCTCTCACCGGACACTGGAAAACAGAACTGCCGTATCATTGACTTTGTCGATACCATGGGCCGTATGCCCAACGTTGTCAGCACGCCGACGCTATTCGGTCTTGATCCCTCTGCGATAGTCGATGGTTTGTTTTGTATGTATGTCACTCGCTCGCGTATCTGACCTCTTCATAGGCATCTCCACAGAGGACCTCGAGAAACGGGCTGAAGTTCGCGTCGAGAGCGTTATCCCGCCAGATCGCGGGTCAGGCCCGGAGAATGTGCCCAACCCCGAATCTGTCACCTTCACTGACTACGACAATCCCTTTGAGCTCATGAACAACACGGCCGGGACGCCAGCACACATCACGAAGCTCAGCCGGCATGCTTGGGTCGGCTGCGGGGGCGACGTCTATGTGCTCGAATGCCTTGGGCGAGGTCATATCCGCATCGAACCTGTGAAGCGCGAAAACGGTGTGTTGATATCATCCGTTCCATACTCTTACATACTTAACATTATTGTGTGCAGGAGAAGGCACCATCTACCGCGCTCACTTCTCCCCCACTTTGAACCTTGCCTTCAGAATGGCTACCAAGTTCGCTCCGTTCCAGAAGAAGAAGCACATTCTGGATGCCGAGAGCATTACAGACGCTGTACGGGGATGCGACACGTATGCGTCGCAGAAGGTTCTGCAAGGGCCTGTTGCAAAAGGGTACGCAGTCCCAACGTCACTTTCTTGACTAATGAGAGATGCTAACGATAAAATGACCTAGTTTGCTGCGCAGTGCGCGATGGCGTAGAGAACCAGCCACTTCGAGCCAGAAAGCCTTCATTGCGAAACGATGGGGTCTCAAGAAGCTACCAGAGGAGTCGACTGACGATGCGTTCCCGGATCGCGTCAAGAAGTTGAATAAAGGAGATGCGGGTAACATCATCAGTCGTCTGAAGAACGGAGCGCTGGTAAGTGCTGAAAACCATCTACCGTAGCTACCTTACTCAACGACGCTTTGTAGACGCGGTACGCCAACAAGATCAAAGAGCAGAACAAGATCGCCGCAGAGGAGCTGAAGGAGCGAAAGCGGGTAGCGCGGGAGCATGTACGCGTTGGGCCGCTACCTCAATCCTAGATTAGTTTCCATCTCTTACACTAAGCTTGTAGAGTATAGCATATCCAAATCATTCCATTAATCATTCTGGTATATAATTAAGCAGACAGTTCAGGAGAAACGGCGAGAGGGCTCTTTAAAGTCAAGATGGCAGCTCGCTGTGCGTCTTGAACGGTGTTATCCAGAAGTCGTGGGTCGGAGAGCGCTCCAGGATTCGTCGCTAACGATGCCAATAGCGAACCGACAAGTGTGTCTCCCGCACCCGTGACGTTGACGATCTCACTGACGTCGAGAGGTAAGGCTGGGAAGTGCTTGAAGACAACGATCTCCGCGTCGCCTCGCGCTACTACCAGTCGCTGTTGAGCATTGCTGCGCTCAACCGACCATTCAGGCCGATGGTCCTCCGGTACACGCATGGCGAGTAATACCCCGCGATCTCCGCATTTGATGACAAGGTGCTGGAAGAACGGGAGGAGGTTCACGGCCATCTGTGCTACTCCGTCGGTGACAAGGAACGCCAGCTTTCCCCTGCTCGAGTCGTAGTCGGATACATTCTGGAGCGATAGGTGCTCGAGCGCAGTGCGGTACTCTGCAGAGAGAGCAAAACGGTCGAGCACTTGCCAGCGCATCTTCTCGCTTGGTGACCCATCGGCGTCCATTACCAAAGAGGCATAAAGCTGGGAAAGCTCGAGTAAGTTGGGAGACGCGTAGGTGACTGGCGAACGAGAGGCATCTGTCCACGCTGCCACGGCGGGCTGAATCGCTGTTGATTTGATAACCGATGTTGGTTCGCTAAGAAAGTCAATCACGATTCAAACGCACAAAGCGGCAAACGTACTAGAATGCTGCAAGGAGGTATCGTCAGTGTGCGAGCATATATGAGCGGTAGACGTAGCTTACTGCGGAGGTCGAACTTATTGCAATATGCCACGATGGCTCCTAGGGTTTTACTAGAGAGATTGGCATCCATCGCCACTACGGGGTTCTGAGTCGAGTCTATGGCTTCTAGCATCTTGCTCAAGTCCTTGAAACATCTGTAAGAAATGGTGCCCAACAGTGATATGGTGTGTTGCACACTGGCACTAACAGAATCGGACAAGTTCTTGATGATATCCATATCCGCCACGCCTCCAACGAGGCTGCCGCTTTCGTCGATCACCATGTTACAGACTGCTGTGCGTCCAGAGGTAGTTGTCACAATTCCGTCAGTGCGCATGCCCATGTTCCGAGTCTCCTCGACCAGTAGCCGGCCGAAGGAATCGTCGCCGACGCAAGACGCAAGGCCAGACGTATGCGCAGACGCCTTCGGAAGCGAGCGGTGAGCGGCCTCGGCGATGTTCCTCGCCACACCACCCAGAGACATCGAAACAGTACCAGGAGTGGTCGACTGATTGCCGTCAGCTCGGCTGTACGCAGAGCTTGCTTGTGCCGTGATATCCACCGCTGCAGAACCGAACACCACTATGCTGGGCGCAGGAAGGGTCTCGACAGCCTCTGTCGGGGCTGATGAAGGTACTTCGACGTTTTGAACGGGCTCACGAAACGCTAGCGTGGACACAGGCTGCTGAGGAGAGATACATTGAATTGGATGTGTCAACAAGACGACGACTCAATCTCGTACTTGGGACATGCTCGCAGATTCTCGAACCAGCTTCGCGTATTCGACTGCCATCTGACCGGCCAATAACGAGGTGTTCTCAATGAGAGCGACGTCTGCAAAAGCGTGAGATCACGTCTATAGCATGCTTTGAAAAATCACACTCACTGTTTTCCAAGGATTTGCCGCCGGAGAGCTTGCGCACTTCGTTCAAAAGCCACGGCGTGACCTCTTTACCGCGTTTGCTCATCCCGTTCTCCTCGGATTTTGCTACTGCTTGCAAGACCAATTTCTGCAGCTCTTCACCCGAAGCCTCATATTGCTCTGGAATAGGGACCGCGAACAAGGTGCCGTTCTCCATACCCAAAGACCACTGGTTGACTGCGAGAAGTTAGCATTGTCAGTCGACTGCAGCAAAAATGAAAGGACATACATAGAAGTTTAGCCGCTTGTGCTGGGTCGCTCATAGACCAGGGGCTCTGTAAAGAGTCAATTGAGTGCGTCAAGAACAAACGGGTATGAGGCGACCTTGAAACCACTCTTCCGAGAGTAAAAGGCAGGGAACTCATCCGTGCCCCACGAGATGACAGGCACACCGAGGGTTTCAAGATATTCCAGAGTCCTTCACAGTAGGTTGAGTATATGTGATTATTAAGAGGTAAGATAGAACACGCGCGTACCGGCCAATGTCTAGAATGGATTTTACACCAGCAGACACCAGGCCGACCGGACACCTGGCCAACTCAGGCAAGTCGGCGGATACGTCGAGAGCTAAGACATATATTATGAGCATTTCCTTGTGCGCTTGTGTGAAAAACACTGACAGTTCTCTCCACCGCGATGTACACCGCCTAGACCGCCAGTAGCGAAGAACTGACACGAATGTTAGACTACCCAAGAATCTGTCAGCAGCGCCTTCGCTCTACCTTGATTCCAGCAAGAGCCGAGACAACAGTAGTAGCGCTGCATGTTGTACTACCATTCTTACCCAATGCCATGGCAGCAGCGATATCTCGTCGGGACACCTTCGCAGCACCGAAATCTGGATCACCGAAGCGATCGAGCTCTTTATCAGAGAGGCCGATGTGTATACGCCCGTCCATAATTCCAATAGTCGCGGGAATGGCACCTCCCTTGCGCACAAGAGCCTCACAAGACCGTGCCGTCTCCAAGTTGGTCGGATATGGCATGCCATGGGTGATGATCGTCGTCTCGAGTGCCACAACGGGCTTTCCTGTAGCCAAAGCATCTTCGACTTCGGGATTGACGCTGATGTTTGCGCCGCGAGTTATAGCCTCAGTGAGGGTCTTGGGAAGACCACTGCTAGACGCGACCCTCGAGCTTGAAGAGAAGCCTCGAGCGAGACGCAACATCGCGGTCAAGAACGAAAGTACCGCGGCCCGTGCGACTCGGACTCGGATCGGCGACTTCGGACCGAGCACGTGGTACACGTGCTCGGTGGTTGGAACCTGAGCGCGGCGACTTTGATCGTCGGTCGCGTACTGCTGGGCTGCCACACTCTACCACGTCAACGACCCCCCGGACCCCTCTCGCTCGACCATCGCAAGATAGGATGGCGGCAACTACGGCACCTCAGCCTGGCATTCAGGGATGGATGTCATCGATTCGCACCGCTATGGTGGAAGACCCGAATAGGAAGATGTTCGAGGAGCAGGTGCAGACGCACGGCTTCCAGTTCTTCAAGGAATATCTGGACAATGTGCTCGAGAATGCGAAACAACAGGAGTGCGTGTTTGAACTTCATTGCTCCTACAAATACTTACCATTGATCCAGTAACACGATCACAGACCTCTTGAAGACTCCTGGACGAAGGAAGGGCGCGCCGAAGAAGACTCGGGCTGCACAGGCTGCAGCTGCGCGCGCTCAGGATGCAATCAAGTTCTCTTTTGAGGTGCTTCATATTATTTGTGCTTGATGATATCTTATTGACTTTTATTAGGATGGTAGCAACGGCGGCAAGGAGAATGGCCCAGTGAACAAGTTCCATGAGGCCCTGCTGCAAGCGAAGCGCACAGACGAATCGGACGACACCAATACCCGTGCACCGCTTTCGCCCAAGCGCCATGGCTCTAACCCGCCCGAGTCGCCGCGCAAGACGAAGGGAAAGGGCAAAGGCAAGGCGGTCAAGGTCGCAGCCAGCGATGTCGCGGACGAGAACCACCAGGCTGGCTTCATTGACCTCAGCTCCTCTCCTGCGCCACCTCCTGCCGATACCAAGCGGGAGGCGTCTGCACCGCCTAAACCGCCTAAGGAACTGTCTATGATCGCAGAGGACGACGAGATGCTCTCCCGCGTTCCGCATCGTGGACCTCCTGCCCCGTCCCTGTCACCCGTCACGTACGACATCTCGCCGACTCACAACTACACCCTCGCGCCTCCTGTCGAAGAGGAAGATGACGACATGGACATGGAGGACGAGGCCCCTGCGCCACCTTCTCCTTCCCCTCCCCAACAGTCGCCTCTGCCTGTGGTTGCCGAACGCTATCCCTCTCCTCCCACAGAACCCGAGCATCAAGTGGCTCCCGTGCCGCCTGAGTTGCCTGCGACTCTTGACGAGTCAGAGGCTGCACCCGTCTCGCAGGATGTGACCGCACATCCCATCCCTCCGCACCTTCGTACATCAGGCAAGGCTACGCTCGCTGCCCCGCCTGTAGCGCCGAGTGGCTTATATGCGTCAACTTCGAACACAAATATGCCTGCCGCTACCGCCGCTGCTACAGGCACTAAGCGCACGTCCAGCTGGACAGCGGCCGCGATGAAGGCGCGCGGAAGCAGCACTACCGGCACGAGTATGGGCAACCTCGCTGTCGCCGCGCCCGGGCATCTCAAGCGCAAGAGTGGGGACATGGGCCCTCCAATGGAGCCGGAGCGCGTCAAGCATCCCAAGACGAGCCACGGCGAAGCTATGGAGGTTGATCCACCCGCCATCGCATTTCCGGCAGCCGCCGCGGAGGAGGTACCTGCGGATGAAGAGCCTCTGACGCTCATGCTGAAGCGCATGCAGGGCTCCCGGCAGACGACCAAGTCCACTGGGAATGCTGCTGTCGTTGCTGAGCTCGCACTGGCCAAGGCTGCAGCTGAGCGTCGTGTGGCAGACAAGTACGGGCTGGAACAGCCGTCTCGCGAACAGTCACTTAGCCCACCGCCGGTTGTACAACCGCGCGAGGAGAAGCGTTTCTCCCGCGAGGCGGAGAAGCGCTTCAGCGTGTCGGAGCTCTTCACGTCGAAGGAGGGTAAACCTGCTCCTTCACTCGCTCCCCCGCGTCCGGTCGATCTTTCAGCATCTACTACTCCTCCCGATTCACCCGCCATAACATATAAACCGGCCAAGCCTCCCGTACCCGTCTTCACGAAGCCTACTCCAGTCTTCGTACCCCCTCCAGCGCCGATTGTCGGTGAGGCCTCGACTGAGCGAAGCGGGCTATTGGGCGACTTCTCTTTCAAATTGCCAGCCCACAGCGCGTTTACCCGGCCTCAGCTCGGATTGGGAACGGCGCCGCTCTCAAAGCTCAGCCCTCGTAGCCCGCGCGCGGACTCTGGTGCTTCGACTCAGGAGAGTGAGCCTGTGGACCCGGTGTTTGACTCGCAACCGCTTTCGCGGCAGGTGTCGAGCTCGACACAGGGCACGTCGCAATCACACTCTCAGTCGCAGCTGCGGGAAGTCAAGTTTGCGGATGATTACGTCGACTACGAGATGCCTTTGCCTAATGACGAGGACGATACTTGGAACATTGACGAGAAGATGGCCGCGACTACCCAGACCTGGACACCCTACACGACGGGTGGCAATACCGATACTTGGAGCTCAGGACCGTCCGACACGCAGACGCAGCCTGCGGGCGCGTTTACGCATCCGTTCGCGAACGTCGATGGCGCGACGTGGACTGGCGATTGGCCCACGGATAGCACAGACAGCACGCGGATCCGTTCGTCGGAGGCTGTCGCCTATGAGGATGCAGATGAGTTCACGGACGCACATGAGCACACCGAGGCGTATGTCGACGACGCGGCCGAGGATGTGGCTGACGCCGAGCAATCGGGTGGCATTCGTCTGGTACAGGTATGACTGCTCTATGTTCATCATAGAGTTCTCTGGCTAATGCATGATTCAGACCAAGAGCGCCGACTCTGTCCGCCCAGATAGCCAGTTATCGATGACCTCGTCGAGCGATGAATCGCAGCAGGGTCTCATGGGCCAGGCGAGCAAGTTCGTCTCCAGTATCTTCGGCGGCCCCGGCAGCACCAAGAAGAAGGACGGTCCGATCAAGAGCGTACAGATGGCCGCTGCGGCGAAGGTTGCTGCTGCGAAGAAGGTATGCCCGTTATCTGCCCCGCCGTTGTTCTAATTATCTGACCGCTTTACAAGGCACAAGAAGAGGAGGCTCGTAAGGTCACTCGCCAGAAGGAGGTTGAGGCAAGACGACAGGCGGCTATCCAGCGCAAGGCTGAGGAAGAGCGCCAGCGGGCAGAGGCAGAGGAACGTAAGGCTCGTGAAGCTAAGGAGGAGGTTGAGCGTCGTCGCAAGGAGCGTGAGGAGGCAGCTGCGAAACGTGAAGAGGCGGCTGCGAAGCGCGCCAAGGCTGCGGCTGAGAAGAAGGTACGTTCTTCAGGTAGATCTATCGGGGTAGTTTGCTGATCGAGCTCTCTTTAGACTTCCGACGACGAGGCCAACAAGAAGAAGGTTGTCGAGAAGCCGAAGTCAGCCATGAAGAAGCCTGCGCCGGTATCTAAGATCGTCAAGCCCACGCCCGGCCCCGCCGCCAAGCCTAAGCCGCTCTCGAAGCAGGCGTCCACCTCGTCTCTTAACGACAAGTCCATGAAATTCGGTCCTCCGAAGGGCAAGGCTAAGGCTCCCGCTCCCGCTGACAGCGAACCGAAAGCCGGCCCTTCGAGCTTCAAGACACCTGCGCCTGCTCCTCCGCCTAAGCCTGAGACCCCAGAAGAGTGGATCGACTTGCCCGAGCCCAACAGCGAGTACTCGAACTCGGACGATGAGGATAAGGGCAAGGACTACGACGTCGCGGACTGGGCCCAGTCTCCCGTCCTGTTCAACCAGTTGCGCGAGCAGGAGACGATGGATCCTGATGATATCTTCGGTCCCATTCGTCCGCTGCGTATGGAGGAGATGTTCACTGGTCGGGCACGCCAGAGTCGGTTCCGTGCGCGTTCGAGTTCAGCGAACTGGGCGCATGGCGATGGGCTTACGGAGGCGGAGGCGAGGGAGTACGCGAGGAGGATGGGATTCCGTTGAGCGCTGGCGCTTGAGCTTACATCTTTGGACGGTTCGGTCATATATCATGGTTCTAAGCATCTACGCATATTTCGTATCTTGCATGTACACACACACACACACACATCTATGTCTCTTATGCATCATCCATTTAGGCTATATTCTCGTACTCAATGAGAGAACACTTCATATGAGAACTCAGCGTCGCGCGCCAATCCTACCTGAGCTTCCTCGGCGGTAGCCTCGTAACGAGACTACCTCGGCGGGTAATACCTTGGTAATGCCCATGTATTCAATCGAGAAGAGTAAAGATTGTTGCAATTTTATGACGGAAGGAGCAGCAACAAGATACGATCTAATCCACCCAGTAAGATCACCTACTTCAACCCAGATGAGAACGAATGTGTGCGCTCTTCTTTTACAGGCACTGCGAGTAGTCTAGATAAGAGTTAGCATCTGTAGAATTGAAAGATGATAGACAAGATAACTTACAGGCGTTGCCGACTTGGCACGTAGAGCCGGAAGCGCAGGTGGTGCAGCCGCTGAAGCCAATACCACCGCACTGTCCGTACTTCGCCGTCGAGCTGCGAAGACAAGGTTGAGTATGTCAGAGATATACTGCGAAGGGAGAGGGCGTACCAGCCAGCCGGGGGCGGGGAGCCACCAGTGGGGGTGGACGCCGGCACGGATGCCGCCGTGGTAGTCGAGCCGCCAGATCCACCAGAGCCGCCAGTGATGTTGATGGTGCAAGAGCCGGTTCCAGCAGCAGTCGCGCAGAGCTCAGGGTTTCCGGCCGCGTAGTACGCAAGGCGCGCGGCGACTTCGTATGCCGCGGGCTTGGGGTTACCGCTCGAGTCGAAGAGCGTGCCGGCCGAAGATGTGCCGAGCCAGGACTCGTCGTCGCGCGGGTCCCAGTTGATGAACTCGTTACAGTTTGAGGCGAAGAGGCAGGCCTAAAGGGTTGATTAGAAAGGATTTTGGAGGAGGGGGATCAAGATAATACGCACGTCGAGGTAGTCGCCCCAGATGGCGGCCTGGTAACGCTCGTTCGCAGAGGTCGCAGAGGAAAGCTTGACGTCGAGCTCCGTGATCATCGCCGTCGCGCCGAGGGTGGCGAGGTTGGCGAACGTGGTGGCAAGAGCGCTTTTGCTCGTGAACTGACCGGGAGCAGCCGTGATGTGGGACTGGAAGCCAACAGCGAGGCGGTCCCAAGGGATACCCGTCTCGGCCTGGACGTCCTTAAGAACGGCGAGAACGCAAGCAGTCTTGGCGTCGTTGCCACCCGTGCTGAAAGCAAATCAGTCAGGCTCAGTGTCCATATAGATACTCGTCGAAGCGACGTACTTGTAGTCGTTGATAGCCAGGCGCGTCGACGATCCGGCGTACTTGAATGCATTGGAGAATGCCGCGTAGACGAAGGAGAGGTCGGTGACGAGGTTCTGGGACGACCCGTCGCTGGTCTTGGTGGGCCAAGAGTTCTTGTTCTGCACACACTGGAGGGCAGACATGCCGTTTGAGACGCCGTCGCCGACGATCTCGTTAACGACGTCCCAAGAAGTCACATCAGCGCCGAGACCAGTGACCTCCTGCATGACATGCTGGGGGATAACGTTGTCGACAAGGTCGCTCGCGCTGATGCCGCCGGGAAGCCATGACTACCAGAAGCGTGTCAGCGAAAAACGCTGCACGCAAAAACCTAAATATAACGAGCACTTACCGGAGTCTGCGAGTGCCAGAACAAGTTGTGTCCGCGGAAGGTGTCACTGTGCGATGTGGCGAATGTCTGCACGCCGATGCAGCCAGTCAGCGAACTTGTGCCGCGCGACGGCTCCGTGGCGTCCCATTTGCAACCGTTCTCAGCGACGATATGGTTGAAGAACGTGGTGAAGATGCTGGACGTCCAAGCAGCGTCCGGGTCGTACGTGTCGTAGGTCGAGCCAAAGTGGAACGCCTGACCTTTGCGGGTGGCGACATCCGCAAGGGTTGACTTGATGTTAAGCGTGCCAGAAGACGGGAAACCGTGGTCAATGAGCAGGGAGACCGTAGGCGTCTGAGCAAGTGCCGGTGAGGCAAGGACGGCGAGGAGCACGAACGACGCGAGCGACTTGGACATGGCTGGCAGTCAGAGCTGGTACTTGCAGTGGCTTGAGGAGCAGAGCAGCTCGGTGCAGCACATTTTATGGGCGAGGCATAGTGCTCACAGTAAGGAAAGGCTTCGGGCCCGGGATTTCACCGGTACGTATGGACAACAAGAAGTGGCTTCATCCGCCGCAAAGTCCGTGGTGATGCCGAGGTTTTCTGTGGAACAGCAGCTCACGCGGCACCAAACCATCATTTGAAGCTGTCTGACAGCGTAATCTAGGATACATTTTCCTTTTTGCCGCGGAGCATGAGCGGCCGGCAGAGCCGCTACAAGGTAGTGCAGAGGCTGCCGAGATCAGCCGCGGGTTAAGATGTGGTCACCAGAGATCCCTCGTGAGTTACTAAGCCTGACAGTATTGAGATATTCACACATGAGCGACATTCTCCAATGCCGAAGGTCAAGCTTTACCGAGACGAACGTCCGATGACGGGGAGATGCAGCATGGACGAGTAGAAGAGTTTCAGAAGCCACTCAATGCATGCAGCTCAGCGGGGTTAGGGCTATACGTTTGTAGCAGGCTACAGAAGGTGGTGGTCGTGAGCAAGACTGGCATGATGGGGCGCTTACTCGATGTTTGTAGATGTTTGCAGATCCTTACAGAACGCGTGACGTCACGCGTCGTCTTGTTTGACGTCGACGACGCTTGCTTGGAACTTTCGAGCACAATTCGAGGATGCTCGAGGACGCGCGCCGGAAGTCTCGAGAGCCCTCGACCTGCTATGATCTAAGTCTATAAAGGTGAGTGCCGCCGCTTTGGGGTGTCCGCAACTGTATACCCACTCATCTCTACCCAGCATGTCTTCCTCACTCAACATCGAACAATACACCGATAAGGCTCAGCAGACTCTGCAAGCCTCTATCCAGCTTGCGCGCGATTACGCCCACTCTCAGGTCGTCCCGGCACACATTGCTTTCGCCCTTTTGAATGAGGGTGCCTCTGCCGACGGCGCACCTGCAAGCTCCGCGCAGGCGCCATTATTCGCCTCTGTAATCAGCAAAGCAGGCGGTGAAACAGTGAGTGGTTTTCGCAGCACTTCTCGGCGATTGCATGTACTGACGGTTTTATTAGAATATTGTCAAGCGCGCTCTGCAGAAGATCATCGTTCGTCAACCAACGCAGGATCCTCCGCCAGAGGACGTCTCCCTATCCCGTGATGCCTTTTCAGTCCTGCGTGAGGCACAAGCTCTGCAAAAGACGATGCACGACTCCTATGTTGCACAAGATCACATCCTTCTCGCGCTCATCAAAGCACCTTCCATCACTCCCGTGCTCAAGGAGGCCGGTCTAACGGAGGCCACCCTCAAGACGGCCATCGAGGGCATCAGGGGCAATCGTCGTGTTGACAGTCGTAATGCCGAAGCTGGTTTTGACGCCCTGAATAAGTACGCTGTAGACTTGACCGCGCTGGCTGAAGAGGTATGCTTTTCTTCATCATTTGTACAGATCTGGTACTGACAACTCGCTGTAGGGCAAGATCGACCCTGTTATCGGGCGTGACAACGAGATCCGTCGCGCTATCCGCATTCTCTGCCGCAGGTGCGTTCGACTCGTCTGCCGTACACGAGACACATCACTAGAGAGATTTTGCAACCCTCTCGAAGCTCATATCGAGCAACGAGTGAAGCGCTCCAAGCGCTCCACGAGTGCTGTGATGAGCTCGTAGCGGCCGCTCGCACAGGGCTTGAACAGCCTACAACGTCCGAGCGACTGCCGAGCGACCGCTCCAACGAGCGCCACTTCTTTCGTTGCAGACCGGCTGAAAACGCGGTTGCAAAATCTCTCTACTGACGTTTATCTAGGACTAAGAACAATCCCGTGCTCATCGGTGAGCCCGGTGTCGGCAAGACAGCCGTCGTCGAGGGCCTTGCGCAGCGGATCGTGAATCGCGACGTACCCG
>KV424459.1:793395-847827 GCA_001632445.1 Peniophora sp. CONT
CTTCGCGGCGCCGAGCGCTCGACCTTCGCACTGACCGTCATTAGAGAGATTTTGCAACCCGCTCGAAGCTCATATCGAGCAACGAGTGAAGGGCTCCGAGAGCTCCACGAGTGCTGTGATGAGCTCGTAACGGCCGCTCGCACAGGGCTTGAACAGCCTATAACGTCCGAGCGACTGCCGAGCGACCGCTCCAACGAGCGCCACTTCTTTCGTGGCAGACCGCCTGAAAACGCGGTTGCAAAATCTCTCTATTGCGAACTCCATGTCTACTGAAAGATGCAATCTCATGGGCTATCATCGATATGTCGAAGTGTCTACTTGGCAGATGGTGCGGACGAGTGAGCCTGGATGACGTGGCCGTGCGCATTGTTTGGTTGTGGTTCGTGGATCTGCGGAACACTTGCGACGCGTATTTGTATTGATCTTGAACAATGGTGTTGCCTCAGCGCATTGACCACAACATCCGTCTACGTGCCGATCACTGTGGTGTGTGGTTCTTGAAGCCTCAAGGGTATATAACCAATGAACTATTGTCGCCCGATGATGATACTATCTCTCGCCTCTTTCCTTCTCCTCATGGCATCCACCCCCGCGGAACACTTCGAACACGACGGCCATGCATGGCGAGAAGCAAAGATACACGAACTCGGTACCCGAATGGGAGGGTTGCGTGCTATCTATCATATGGTCACTGAGCACTTTTGCGATGCCGAGCCCTACAGCGACGAGCAGTTCCTGAGAGACGACGATCCAGAAGATATCAAACAGCTCTTGATTATCGCGCGGGTATATGTCTGGTATGTTGGAGCAATGCGACAAACCCTAGACACAGACTTCGGTGCTCTCATGTGGAAGTCGCTTGTCAAAGACGGTGTCGTGAAGCTCTACCTCGACATCGTCGAGAGTAAAGGCTTTCTGGCGGAGGACGTGGTGCGTTCTCTGTTTGCATGTCATGATGCCCTTGCTCATGTTCCTCTTATCTGCAGAGACTCGTGGACGTGGTGGTTTCAGCGCTTGCTATTATCGTTCAGTATGCGAAGAACGACTCAGCCGTCGCGAATTTGCTTCTGTCTAGGATGCGGGACGTCTGGAAGTCATTCTGGGACACGCGCCATATGATCAGACCATACGCACGCACTGAGCATTCTCCCCTCATCATCAAGGAACATGGGAAATATGAGGAGTTCACGACCGATCTGCTTACTGAATACTGCCAGTTGTATCAAGACCGGTAAGGCTATTCATTATTCGGATCTGGATATTCAAGACTAAGATATGGGGCAGCTACAACTTGCGATATCCTCCGGCCGAGACCTACATCCCGCACGTGGCATTGGCGTTTTGGATGCGGGACAGCGAGCATATCGACCTGACCGACAGCGCCTCCTCAGCACTAGAGGCGTTATCTGGCTTGCTGGATCCATATGTCGACGTGCTCAAAAGACATGTCATCTGCGAGAACTTCGTACAGGAAGCAATCATCGACGGGGTTGGGCTTGAGGCGTTCTGCAGACGCACAGAACTCGACATAAGTCGTCAATATCACCCTGAAGACTTATGCGTGTACGATTATGACGTCTGGCATAATTTGGCAGGGCTTATGGTATCACCGAAGATCTTACCCTGCCTTATTGCTCGTGGAACCCTGGACTCGCTCATCAGTCTACAAGCCGCGCTGATGAAGATACCCGGTCACACGGAAGAGGTCCACCATGTCTGGAACTCGATGTACACTATCTTTTGGTCAGTGATTCACCTTCGAATCGTCCGTCCGATCGCACTGATACGTTGAGCAGGAAGACATATCATGAGCACTGGCGGGCGCATATCCAGTGTCACGACGTCATCCCCATCTGCCATATTCCCGGAGAGTATCTCATGGACGTCATGTCCATGGGACTACAACAGGCTGCAACTCATGGCTGCAAAGGTCGGGCGGGTAAGCATGGTTCCTTTGTCTGATTTAACATTCAGCTGACGAGTTTGCGAAAGGGCTGCTCGGGGATTTTCTCTGTCAAGACATCGCACTTACGACCAAGTTCTTCAACGATCTGCGCAAGGAGCCAGCACGATTCAAGCCAGAGGCGCGCAAGCTGTTTGCACAATGTCGTTCCAGCGCACCAACGAAGTGGTACCCCGCTCTCAACGCGCTGCAAGTTTCCGCCTACCGCGGCGTCATGGACGAGGACCTAAGCCGACTTCTCATCAACGCCTGGTTACTGTTCGGTCTCGCTGTGGGCCTTCGTCCTGACAAAGAGCGCGCACGATTTGAACGCCTGAAGCGCGTGCATTGCGCGTGGAGTCTGTGCGCTCACCACTATGCGGAACCCGACGTGCAGCTCAAGGCGTGTCAAGGCTGTGGGGAAGTAAGGTACTGCTCCCGGGCGTGCCAGAAGAGCGATTGGAAGGCGCACAAGGGTCGATGTGGGAATAGAGTGAAGCCGGTGCCGGTGGGGACAGAAGGTTGAGAAGGGAAAGAGAGTGGAGGAGGGGGATCGGGAGTAATCGAGACCATTCGGTGTACGACGGCGGCGTACGTTGTTAGGGCACCACCGTGCTTGGCCCACTGGCTAAAGGATCTCGAGAAATAGTACTTATACGTGTATAGTTGAACTCATATCCAGCATTGTGAACATGCGCGCCTGCTGTCTGAGGTAAAATAACGAAATGTTTGCCTACACACTCGGAAGATGTCGAACGGAAGAAGCTCGGTGGCTGTACCAGTACACGTCCCGCCAAGAAGAGCGTCGGCTTCCGACAGTCGTGTGACGACAGTACGCAGCCAGCTATTGTGCTTGCCTACGCTTGTCAGGTTTCCGGTATAAAGCTGCTTTGGGGAGCATCACCAGTGAGACAGTCATAGTCGTGGCCCGTGGGCAACAAGTCGGAGGAGGACTCGGAAGGCAACGACAATGCATCCCATCAATCAGGCAATCACAACTGCCGCGTGCCTTGTGCAGAATTCGGTTTGAGCGGGTCCTTATATAGATGCATCGCGAAGTTGAAATCTCCCAACAGCCCCGCTGCTCTTTCTTCCGACCGTTTCCCTCGTCTCCTCCGTCACGATGCGTGCTTCCCTTGCGTCCCTCGCGCTCCTCCCCGCCACTGCGCTCGGTATGTGTTAAGGATACGACTGCAGAGTCTGGTTTTGAACTTGCTTCCAGCGCTTTCCATCACTGGCCCGTCCGACTCCGCGTACTGGTGTGTTTCCCACCGTTGTTAGGTGAAGGGACGGTGGTACTGAGACATACGCTCGCAGGGTTGCAAACACGAGCAAGACGATCTCTTGGACGACCTCGTCCGGCGATCCCGCTCAGGTTGACGTCGTCCTCACCAACCCGAACAACCAGGTGCGTTGGTTCTGTATCTTGGCAACGGATACGTTCCTAATAATCGTTCTCAGACTTTGAACGGCGACTTCTTTGTTGCGCGTTTCTTGAACACCTCTGCCGAGGTAAGGCATCATTGAGCTAGTTGTGGCACTTGAGTCTAATAAACTATATAGTCTTTCACGATCACCAACGTCACCATTCGCGCTGGTGATGACTACCAGGTCGTGTTCGTCAACCCGGCCAATGCGTCCCAGGTCTACGCAAACAGCTCCGACTTCAGTGTCAAGCCGGCCGGCAGTATGTTTTAATGTCTCTCGTTCGAGAAAACACTGATCCTGAAATATCACAGCTCCCGCGGCTGCGACCTCTTCGGCCGCGAGCTCCTCGGCCTCGTCGACCGCGTCCGCCTCTGGCTCGTCGACCGGCTCCGCCTCTGCGAGCGCAGCCTCCTCGACCCAGTCGTCCGCTGCCTCGCCTTTGGCCGGTATATCCTTCGGCAGCGCGATCTACGCTCTTGGCGCCTGCGCCCTCGCTGCCGTCGGCGGTGCTCTCCTCTAAACCCATCCTACCTCACGCACGGACCCTTGGTCCCCACGGTCGCCACCTTTTACCCCCTCTCGTCCCATTTACCCTCGGTTTTGTATACCGGTTCGCTCCTTGTCCCCTACGCTCTTTTGCCTCGGTCCTCTGGTATCATTTCTGGCTGGTTTGGACCGACGTATGGTTACCATATGTACTCTCTGGGTCCTAGTTCACTTGCCCTGTCATGTGTCGCGATGTACGCTCTGTTCGCTTTGTACGCCGCTACCCCGCGCGGGCTCCCTGCTATCGATTTGATGTTGTTCTTCTATATTGCGTGATTGGCATCTGCACTTGCGCAGAGTGTGCTGTGTCCGCCGGTCGTATGCGCGCATGATCCGGTGGAACGACCGACGATGGAACAACGACCGGCTGGCATTTGGTTGCCCTCCAGTGAATTCATAGACCTACATATGTATGGAATTATGCAGATTGTGCTGATGCCGAGCTTACTTACAAGGCGGCAAAGGGCGGCAATATGTCCAAGTCTGTAGTGATCGATGTGCGAGACGCTGAGAGCACCCTGAGCCTGAGAATGCACTCACATCATACTGCCCGGCAACCTCGCCCCTTGCCTCACACCCACCACGACTGTTCAAGCTTGACAAAGACTAAACACCGTGTTCATGCGAACGATGGATATCACGGCCGACAATCTTAAGGAGCACAGTAAATGTCGCCCTCGTTTCCGGTACGCAACGTTCAAACCGAGTCGCCGTGTTCGAGTTGATGGTTAACGCGGAGCATCTGGGTTTCCAGATGGCGCAAACTACCGCAAGAAGTGCTCACACACACCTTCTCGTTCCTTGTTGAAGAAGAAAGGCCTTATCGTCTGCGAAGCTTCGCCGACGGTGAGACTCCCCCATCATATCCTCGTCTTGGTTATATCCGGCTGGGGCACGTCAGTCGAGAATGGAGAATTGCACTCCTCGATAATGCGTGTTTCTGGGCTGGAAATATAGGTGTTTATCCGCGTGCTATGCATGTGATGCTCGCACGCGCAGGCTCGACAGCGCCTTTGACAGTGCACCTTCCCTTCTCCGGTGGTTCTCCGGTAGAGAGTGGAGTGCTAGAGCTAGCGCAGGCCTTCACAGTCAAGGAAGTTGCACTGTATCAGCGTTTGCAGACGCTGGTCATCTTGAACGATGTCGTTCCCTCTGGGCCCCAGCTCAAGGAAGTCGCTGCCTTATTTCATTCTCAGTTCCCCAAACTGCAGGAACTCGAACTGTCTTTCCTTCCTTACTGTCCCCAAGTCGATCAGGACTGCCTGAAGATGGCATTAGACACCCCCAACCTCCAGAAGATAACCCTATCCGACTGCTGTTTCACCGGTCTTTGGATCACTCCTTGCTTGGTATCACTTCATATATCGATGAGCAGCGAGCCAAATACGCACAAATGGATCACAAGTCCCGATCATATCCTCGGAGTTATCGAG
The DNA here is from genome assembly GCA_001632445.1 of Peniophora sp. CONT. Classification (NCBI taxonomy): domain Eukaryota; kingdom Fungi; phylum Basidiomycota; class Agaricomycetes; order Russulales; family Peniophoraceae; genus Peniophora; species Peniophora sp. CONT. Next base: position 798,745 of record KV424459.1, read on the forward strand.
ATTTGCAGTGCCTCTATCCAATCTATCCATCTGGAAAGTCTTTTCTACGACGTTCGTTCTGCCCGAGACGTAGTCGTCTCCCAACGCACTGGATCCATCCATCTACCACGGCTCACAGACATATACGTGAATGACCTCGCTGCGGAGGGGGCTGCCGTGCTCTCGCGTTTGATGTACGCTTCCACCGCTCAAACAACGGTCCTCGTTGGCCGGTGTCGTGTAGACTCGGACACGACTGCAGTATTCCGATCTCTACTACGCGCGGTATTGGAGAAATATACTGGTCATCTGAACGCACTACGCATGCACGACGATGGCATGTGGAATGATGGCGAGTACTTTGCTGGCGTGCATGATGAATTCAACATTGACTTGTATGAATGGCCTTTGGCTGAGTCGACGGGCGACCACAGGTGTGCGTGGTACACCGATTCGCGGCCAGCGGTAGTGCTCCATTTCGAACGCGACATAGAAATGTATGGAACTGATTTCATTTTCTATCGCGAGTTCTTTACCGAGGACGTCATCGTGCCACAACTCCGGGAACATGCGTATGTCGTACATAAGCTTGCCTTCGCTCTGGGTCCTGTCAACGAATACGACGGAAACATTTCTTATAGCGAAGGACACATTGGAGATATCGTCAGCTATGCCATGGGCGCGCGGACGGTGACGGTGACGGAGCCGCACGTCGACGGAAGTCTCGTCATGGATGCGCTTTGTCGCCCAGAGGGACTCCCCTGCTTGGAACAACTGTGTTTTGTTACTCGTCCAGGGGGAGAGAACGAGGTGGACTGCGCGAGACTAGCGGCAGAGTTGAACGCGCGGGCCTCAAAGGCAACGACAGGGCACGTCGATAAGGCACTCATCGCGCGAGACTCTGAATATACCAGAGATTGGGTCAGAAGGAACCTTGAGGCAAACATGGGGGGTTTTGTTTGGTAGAGGAGAAGGTTCGTACCGTGACGGCGTGTTACCCCATGCTCCCCTACAGTACCATTACACGGAGATGCCATATGGCATGCACTGCCTGCACCCTGTCTCGCTCGTAGCGGCCTTTACTAGGTATCATCACAAATAATGGCCGCAAGTCGCAGACGTGACCCTAATCTATGACGCGTATACATAGCATGTGAGGGATCCTGAGCTCGGATATGGACAGAAAGAATGCGACTGGATACCGTCTAGCAATATATACATACGAGTCTAAGCGGTGAACCCAATATCAAGGCATCTACACTCTACCATCAAGCTCGTCGAGAAATGTCCTCAGCTTCAGGAAGCTTCTCAGTCTCCAATCGCGGCGACTTGTCATTGTCCATAGGGCGTAGCTCAAGCTCGTCGGCATCAGCGTCGGGACTGAGCAAGCCCTGTTCGAGGGCAGAATCTTCCGATGACAACGGGGCGGGTCGTTTGGTTTTGGTGTTCTCCTTCGTAAGCTGCAGCGATGCTGGTAAGACTCGTGATACGCGAAGGCTTTGGATGGAGGCACGTACCGCGATGTATAGAGCGCAGCTGAGGATGATGGCCGTCCCAGTCACAGACAGAGCAGACGGCGAGACGTTGAAGAAGATCTTCTCGAGAGCGAGCGCGAAGATGATCTGCATATTGATTGAGCAAATGCATTCCGTTCAGGAGTGAACAAATTTACTCCGACGTATACAGCAAGTGTTGCTCGCCCGGCGGCTTCGCGTTGAAGACCCATCGTCAGGAGCACCTGTGCAAGGAAACCGCCGACGCCGATCACACCGAACAACGCAAGGAAGTCCAAGCGCTTCGGGATGACAATCTCCGTGTGCGTGACGGCCATTCTGAGTATATCGTCAGCAAGGCGCATGCTGACAGCTTGAGCAGGGTATCGGCATACCCAATGCCGGCTACCACGCAGGATTGCGAAGAGAAGAAGGCCAGTGAGTGCAAGGGATGTGCGCGCTTGCCGATTGCACGGATGGAGGTATCTGCAGTCATGTCCAGTCACTGATACCAGCGAGGGACTGGAGCGAGAACTCACAAGCGCCGGTTGCTCCGACTACACCTAGAAGAGCCACACTGTACACATGGTCAGAACAAAGCTCTTTTGGTGGAGAGGAGCTGCATTGAACATACCCGACTGCAATCAACCTTTCATGCGGTGAGCCGAGCTCGGCCGGTGGTGCAAGTGCTGTAGCATCATCTGCAGAAGGCGGTGCTGGGTGTGCAGCATTCCCGAACAGGAACTGAGGCCGTGCGATGAGAATGACGCCGACAAAACTGCACACTGCAGGAAGGTCAGAACAGAGACTCTTCAGAAGAGATGTAGAGATATGCGTACGGCCAGCGAGAAGCTCCTTCCTTGAGAAAGGCTCTTTCAGGACGATTGCGCTCGCGATTCCGGTGAAGATGGGTGCCAAGAACGTGAGGACGGTCGCGTCGGATAGAGAGAGGTATCTCAGGGAGAAATACACTCCGAACAGACCGAAGAAGCTGCGCAGGGCGTCAACATGTTCGTCTCCTTTGACGTAGACTTAAACACTTGCCCGATGAACCCGCGAAACACGAGCAGTAGGCGCACACCCTTCGGGCCCAGGAAGGGATCTGGGACTTTTTGCCAGTACCTACGAGCAGGACGTCAGTACCGTACAGAGGCATATCGAGCAGCGATAGCCTACATGAATATCAGACAGCAGATATACGTGATTGACTGCGCAATATTGAGCACGCCACAACCGGCTTTATGAGGTCACACGAGCTGCGTACCATTCGGACGAGCACAAGCTGAGGATAGGGTCAGCCTCACTATGAATATCGCGACTAGCAGAGTATACGAGGTGGCAAGAGGTGGAACATACCTCGAGTGTAGGCATCGGGACATCAATCTCCTTTAACACTTTGACGCTCACGTTCACAAACGCGAAGAAGAGCTGCGCGAGCGCGACAAGCAGCAGTCCTGCATTGTTGTCCACGAAGCCCCGAAACTTGTCCCAGTATCTGTGCAGAGCATCGCCAGCAGAAGAGGTAGCCGAAGTGAAGTAGTTACTGGACTTGGTGAAGGCAAGAGGCTGAATTGCCTCAGAGACAGGGGCTGGAATGTATCGAGGCGGGAAGACGGTCGTTTCAGGCGTTAACGCCGTGTAACCAGCGCGCGCAGCCATTCCTTGTCGTCGTTGTAGTACAGGTGGTCGTTGCCGTCGTAAAGAGCGTCGTGGTCGTCGTTCTGAAGAACGAGATGCAAACACAGAAGTCGGGTCGCGCGGTGTTGTTCCCGCCTCGAATCTTCGGGCGCCAACCTCAGGGCCATCGGCCTAAGATTATAATTCCCTGACACGCGTCGGCAAAGCGCGGGCCCAGTCGCTCGCCATCGTACGAGTATATTCCTGAACAACATTTGGGTACATGAACTGGATATAGCGAATAGCTATTCCGGACCACTATTACAGGAGGAGTAGCTCTGTGAACGATGCGGCCTTGTGGAAGATGCGAGGCAGCATGCAAGCATTAAGGCGGGAGAAACGGAGCCGAGGGCGGAGGATGCCGAAGACGCCCGTGCGGTTGAGCGCGCCTCGTTTTTGATTGTCCTCCTGCCTCCCGCCACCACCTCCCTCCATTACCTTGTCATTTAGAGACGTGAGTTGCGCTTTATACGCTGTACTGGGTGTAGTGTCGCGGCTGCGTCCAAGGCAGACGTTGCCACTTCTATATTGGCATCTGCTTTATCGTCCCATCGCGCGCGTCGCTATGACACGGAATACTGACTTCCTTCCGACAGCATGCGTGAGATTGTCCACCTCCAGACCGGCCAGGTGCGTTGTTCTGCAGTGCACAATCTTAAGCCTATCTAAATGTGCTATACAGTGCGGCAACCAAATTGGTACGCGCCAGACCTCCGACACGTGTCTTGTCTTGAGCATCCAACTTATCATGCACAGGTGTCAAGTTCTGGGAGGTTGTTTCGGACGAGCATGGACTCGACAACGACGGCAACTACAAGGGCACAAACGACCTTCAGCTCGAGCGCATCTCCGTTTACTACAACGAGGCCGGAACGAACAAGTATGTTCCTCGCGCGGTTCTCGTCGATCTTGAGCCCGGTACAATGGACGCCGTCCGCTCTGGACCTCTCGGCAACCTGTTCCGCCCGGACAACTTTGTGTTCGGCCAGAACGGTGCGGGTAACAACTGGGCGAAAGGACGTGAGTACATTCTGTTCAGCAAAGTCGCCGATCCTGCCACACGTCGTTCATTCAACGGTGTTGCTCGGATCGTTCGATTTGGCTCTTGGTGAAGAACGTGCTTACTGACGCGTGCTTTTAGATTACACGGAGGGTGCTGAGCTCGTCGACTCCGTTCTCGATGTCGTTCGCAAGGAGGCTGAGGGCACGGACGCGCTCCAGGGTACGTGCTTAATTTTGAGCTGGCGCCTATCACGCGTCACGTGAAGTTCAGACCAAGACTGACATTCGCGCAGGCTTCCAGATCACCCACTCGCTTGGTGGTGGTACCGGCGCCGGTATGGGTACCCTCCTCATCTCCAAGATCCGTGAGGAGTACCCCGACCGCATGATGTGCACATACTCCGTTGTGCCGTCGCCCAAGGTTTCGGACACCGTCGTTGAGCCGTACAACGCAACGCTCTCCGTGCACCAGCTCGTCGAGAACTCCGACGAGACCTTCTGCATTGACAACGAGGCGCTCTACGATATTCACTTCCGCACGCTCAAGCTCGCGAACCCCAACTACAACGATCTGAACCACCTCGTTTCCATCGTCATGTCCGGTCTCACGACTTGCTTGCGTTTCCCTGGTCAGCTCAACTCCGATCTTCGCAAGCTCGCTGTCAACATGGGTAAGCCAACTCAGCTCCTTAAAGTACGGGACAACCAAACTGATACAATGTTCTAGTTCCCTTCCCGCGTCTGCACTTCTTCCTGACTGGCTTTGCTCCCTTGACGGCACGCGGCTCGCAGCAGTACCGCGCCGTCTCCGTCCCGGAGCTCACTCAGCAGATGTTCGACGCCAAGAACATGATGGCCGCCTCCGACCCCAGGCACGGTCGCTACCTCACCGTTGCCGCCATCTTCCGCGGCAAGGTCAGCATGAAGGAGGTCGAGGAGCAGATGCAGAACGTTCAGACCAAGAACTCTGCGTACTTCGTCGAGTGGATCCCGAACAACGTTCTCACCGCGCAGTGTGACATCCCTCCCCGTGGCCTCAAGATGGCTGTCACTTTCCTCGGTAACAGCACGGCTATCCAGGAGCTGTTCCGTCGTGTTAGCGACCAGTTCACGGCCATGTTCAAGCGCAAGGCGTTCTTGCATTGGTACACCCAGGAGGGTATGGACGAGATGGAGTTCACGGAGGCAGAGTCGAACATGCAGGACTTGGTTGCGGAGTACCAGCAGTACCAGGACGCGACTGCCGAGGAGGAGGAGGGCGAGTACGAGGAGGAGGTTGTCCAGGAGGAAGAGTAAACGTTTTCGGAACTTGATGCGATTTGTTTCTCTCAAAAACCGTATACTCCTTTTAGTGGTACTAGCCAGTTAAGACCGACGTCTTTCGCTTGATCTCTCATACCTCTCGCTTACCCCCTTTCTATTCCTTACTTACATGTCCGGTCTGATGAAGTCTTTTTGATGGATGCTACGTCGAGCTGCGGCGTCAATATACCCCTCGATGTTTACACCTGAAGTTTGACCGTCTGGATTCACAAGATGTCGAGATGAGAAATTGAAAGGCTATATAGAAGCCCGAGATGAGAGGGTAATGTGCATCTGGGGCATTAGATTACAAGAATATATTCTGATCCGGAACAAGAGTACTGGAATCTCAATCCGACGGCTGAGGCCAAGTCAACAACGTTGTCTCATCCCCAGTCAACTCGAAGCTCGTGGCGAGACTGCCGTCGATATCGACCCACACGTTGTACGTGCCGGGGTACAACACGCTGTTCCCATTCTCGTCCACTCTCGCAATCTGGCCAAGCGGCACGCTCAGCGTCACATTGCTGCTGCCTCCAGCGACCACGTCGTGTGCGCGCGCGTACGAGATGAGCGTCTTCAGCGGAGCAGGCTGTGGACCCGCCGTCGTATTGCTGAACAGAAGCGCGACGTAGTCGCTGTCTACGGCCCCCGTATTCGCAACGTTGACAGTGAAGTTGAAGAGTGTCGCGATATCGGGATGTGCGGCTTCAGATGCCGCAGACATCAGGTCGGCGATAGCAAAAGAGGAAGGTGGTGGTGCGGCCCAGGAGAGCGTAAAGTTCGTGTAGTGTAACCCGGTGCCGAACTCGAAGACGGGGGTGCCGGTGTACCATTTGTATGTGCGTCCTGGATTGGTGGCAGACGGACGGAGGTTCATGTCGGTCATTGGGACCTCGTCGACGTAGGATGCGGGGTACTGCGTTATGGGCAGGCGGCCTGCGGGAGCAACGGCGCCGGAGATGATTGCGGCGAGTGCTGCGCCACCTGCTTGACCGGGATAACCTCCCCAGATTAGCGCGTTAATCTGAGAGGTAGTGGTTCAGAGAGAGTAGTCAGGTCGTGAGGGTAGACGATCACGTACAGCGTCGTTCGCCTTGAGAGTGGATGAATCGACTTGGCCGCCACCCATCTGTAGCACGACCATGGGCACGCCCAGTTCCGCAAGCTGGCCGATCAGCTGAAGCTGGTTGTATGTCCAGGTGATGTTGGTTCTATCCATCCCTTCCGCCTCGACAGAGTTGTCGATACCTCCCGCAAACACGATGACATCCGCGTCCTGGGCTGCGGCCATAGCAGGTGGGAATCCATCCGTCAAAGGGTCATCGACGCTTGTACCCTGGGAAAAGGTGACGTTGAAGCCAGCATCTTGTAGGCCCTGAAGAGGAGTGATGAAGAAGGGCGGGGGACCCTCGTAGTTGCCTTGCATCTGCGTCGTGGCGTTCGCCCAGGGTCCGATGAGTGCGATGTTTGGTGTAGATGTGTTGGAGAGCGGGAGAAGGCCATCGTTCTTGAGGAGGACGATACCAGATGCGGCGGCGGTGAAGGCGAGGGCTTGCGAGTCGGGTGTGTTGACATCGTCCCAGCCGAGAGAGCGGAAAGGCTGGTTGGCAGGAGGGTCGAAATAGCCGAGGCTGGACAAATTCGTTTCAGCGGATGATGATACAGAGTGCGATCTATACATACCGTACGAGAGAGCCGTATAGCCGCGTAAGCGCCGTACGAACAGAGGTCTCATCCACGAGCGAGCCGTTTACAGCAGCGACCAGCGAGGAGCCATACGAAGTACCGCAATCAACGTCCGTTCCTGCCTTGATGCTGACAGCAGTAGCGTTCACGAGTGTCGTCGTATAGGCATGCGGGTCGAATACGTTGTCGACGGCATCACAATCGCTGGTGATCCAACCATCAGAGTCGGCGAGCCCAAAGAAGTCTCGGATGAGGTCCTGGAGTAGGAAAGACGAGGCGCAGGACGGAATGCCATTGACCGCGTTGTAACTTCAATCCGGTAAGCGCAAGATCATTTAGGACTGGAAAGCTGGACGCATACCTGCACATGACAGATCCGACCTTCGCGTCCCGCACGCACGACTTAAAGCTCGGAGTGTAGAACTCAGACAAGTCTTGTTGTGTGATGATGGCATCGAAACCGTATCGTACGTTTCCCTCCCAGTCCTCGAGATCGTATCCGGCGAAGTGCTTGCAGTCGGCAACGACCTTGTAGTACGGATCCGGACCCACACCGCCCTGAAGACCAGTAACGAGCGAGTAAACGTAGCGGGCGATGTGCGTCGGGTCCTCGCCGGGAGTCTCTTGGCCACGACCCCAGCGCGGGTCTTTGAACGGGTTGATGTTCGGTGTGAAGTAGTCGAGTCCGGAACGATTCGCGTTGTTGAAGGCGCGTGCCTCGGTGCTGACTACGGTCGCTACGGCGTGTATGAGGTCGTCATCAAACGCGGCGCCCATGAGGATAGGTTGCGGGAAAGAAGTGGCGAAGCTAAACGGCTCGCCGGCAGGCGCATAGGTTACCCCAGGACTCGAAGCAACGCCGTGCTACAAAGGTGCGATTGTTAGATGACTTCATTCATGAACTCCAGCACACTGAAGACGCACCAATGCTTCAGACCACCAGTTATAGGTCGGCAAGCCTAGGCGCGGAACACCTGGCGCGGTGTTGTCGAGGTTAGCGGCAACCTCCTCTAGGGTAAGGTTCGCGACAAGAGCTGCAGCACGAGCAGTATAGTTGGCGGAGGTGTCACAAACGAGGTTCGTCGCTAGCGGGCCATTTACACAGTCGGGGAACTGAGCTGCTGCGAGATCTAGCCAGACGGCTAGGAGAGCTAGGAGGGCGAACATCGTTGAAGCTCAAGTTGGAGTGGTCCCGGTTCTATTTAAACGGTGCAGAACCCTACAGAAGCCCGCCGTCATACGAATGATCGAGCGCTCAGCGCTCATGCGCGTACCACCAGACGATCCTAGTCATCAGTCGCCATAAACGAGCGATGGAGCAAGGATATTGCCCGTGCAGGCGGACCGTGACGACCATGAGACCTTCGGGCCAACAGAAGCGTTGAAGAAGGACCTCCGTATAGGTGCAGAATTTCACAGCATGGTAAGCCCGCCAACGCTTCTCTCGGCTTCAACGATTCTGCAGCGCTCCTGTGACGGGTCATGCTGCCCGGCCCGCCAGCAGTGAAGTTCTCCGATACTAATCTATGACAGCATACAAGCTTTGAGAAGAACGGGCTGACAAAAGATGCGATATTTGCGAAGCAGTTGCGGCGAGCCACATGCTGGTTTGGGAAAGAGTCTGCGTGAGAACAGCTATGTTCGAAGCGCGAGCCTCGAGGCGCGCGCGCGGAGGTTTCAGTGGCCCACCACCACCTGTAGAAAGTACCGTTTATCTCTTGCTACCTGGTCGTGACGCATATTCTATTGTCGTCGTTTTGAAATGCCAGCGAGTGTGTACAGTCTCTCACCTTCACCTGGACCCCGATCTCTTGGTCCCGTTTCGGAAGCCTCTGCGGACGAGGGCATGCCTTATGCCCAAGATGGAACTGCGCCCGCCTCACGCGCCAGCTCTCCCGAAATTGATTATGAGGGTGCTATCGATCCTGATGATGTGGCGAAATGCGAATGGGAGAATTGCGGGAAGATGTTCGACCATTTGCCGACTTTCATCGAACACTTGCACAATGGTGCGTATCCCGCGTTATACATATACGGTCATGTTTAACGATATCTTAGACCATATCGGCAGCAGCAGGAGCAAGTACTTCTGCGAATGGTCCAACTGCGTTCGGCGCGGTCTGCCACAAACGTCGCGCTTCGCTCTCATCTCCCACTTGCGCTCGCACACCGGCGAGAAGCCGTTTATATGTGAACTTGCAGGTGCGCTCTTTGGCACGCTCACAACATAGCCTGCTGAAATTATGGGCCAGAGTGCGACAAGGCTTTCTCGCGCTCCGACGCGTTGGGCAAGCACATGCGCCTGCAACATAGCATGGAACCGACACCTCCGTTGCGCACACTAGCCCGAAAGCGCAAGGCCCCAGGCGATTCAGAATCGGAAGTCATTGGGGCGACCGCAGAAACAGCGCAACCTGACGAGTCGAACGATATCACGGCTGAAGTCGCCAGGCAGATGGGAGACGATGACAGCGAGGGATATTCCGAGGACGACGATGACGATGGCATTCCAGAACAGCTACTTTCTCAAGCTGATCCTGCTACGGGCTTGATAAATGGTCGTCCGCGTGATATGGTGCGGTACCTCGTTCTAAAGACGAAATACCAATGCGCTATGAAGGAGCATGAACTGCTGGCGGAGGAGCTGCGAACTGTGCGGATTGAGGAAGAAAGGGCTCGCAGTGAGAAGGACGCGGCGCTGAACCAACTTTTGTATCGAGAGATTGGGTACGTCTTATGAATGGAGTTCTGCGTGCAGTTATATTGATAGGTTGTGTAGCCCAGAGGCCGAGAAGGAGCTCATCGCGCCTATTGAGTTACCACCGTCACGTTCACACGGGCAACAGATCTCACCGACCATAACGCCTCCACCAATACGGTACCCGACCCGACCGACCTCCCCCCAAGACACGCAGATGCAGACGGCATAACTGTCCGTCTCTCGCTTTGCTTTTTCTTGCGTGAGTGATCGTTCTCTTCAATTCAGCACGCGCACTTGTTTACCTTCTCGCTAGTATCTTGTTGTTGTCTATACATTATTTGCCATGCACTCGAGGTTTCCGAACCTGAATGAACGGAACCATCACCGCTATGGCGATCGGCAGAGCAAAAACACCCTTAGCACGGTCTCATGCACTGTCTTGCAGCGGGACTGTAGGTGAACTGCAAGTTTGCAACTCTCCGCGGACAATCATGTCTCGGATAACCTTTCATACCTCCAGTACGAGAATGGGAGCTGCCTGTTGCAATGCTTCGAGCAAAATTGGACTGGACTGTGCAGACACAGTCAAGGCTCGCCCGCATCGTCCGCAGTCCTATCATATGCTTGAGGGCGAACGGTTAGGAGTTCGAGGGACTCCTGTCCAACTTGTTCGGCGTGGTTCTCCTACCGCGTTCAGCATTTTCTCGTAGTATGTCTTTGATTTTGATTCCTTGTGAATTAGATCTGGCCTGGCCAGACTCGAACGCACTAATTGAAGTACCAACTTCTTCCTCCGTTTCGAGACAACCCTCTGGGAACGAGTACTTTACTCTCGTTCTGTCTGCTCGATGATCTGTTACTTCCCCTGCTACGACGAACATGCCCGCCACTCGCTTCTCCGAAACTCTTCTGGCAACGAGGGATCGTGATGCACCAAACGACCCCTCTGACGACAGGATCGCACCACCCATCATCGTTGTTATTATTACCTGCAGCGTCGCTGCCTTCTTCTTTGCTGCGGCAATGGCTTTCTTCTGCCTGTCGCGCTCTGACAAGCGAGCGAAGCGCACATCCACACCTGGGGACCACACATCCACCCCTGCACTCGATCACTACACCCAACCCCCGCTTTCTCGCAACGAACGAGCACTACGGCAGTCAAGATTCGACGACGAGAAGCGCTCAGTGCGCAAGTACTCGTACTCGTCGAGCACGTCCGGTGCTTCCAGCAGTACAGGCGCGCACGACAGCGCGCCTGTGTTGCCGTTCTCCGAGCAGGCAGGCGCCATCCCCGCCTCACTCGCAACTCTTCCACTCGCTCGCATATCCTCATCGCCGAGCATGTACTCCCAGACATCTACGGTTGATACTCCTGCGAGGATCCCTCCATTCAACCGACGTCGCTCCAGCACCGTTCACTCCCTCGTCGATGTCGAGACCGGGCGTACGCCACCGCCGCAACCCACGCGTGTCTCACTCCCCCTGTCTTTACGCCCTGCACCTCTCTCGGTCCCACCACCAAGCCGGTCTGTTCGAGACACCATGACCGTCGAGCAGATGCTGGAGCTCATGCCAGATGCGAGGTTGTCATACGCGGTGATGTTCTAAGGGGCGATTGATATTTAGGGAGGCAAACTGGCCAGTCTAACCGCTTTCACCGCTTTACTTTCTTTGGGGTTTTGCTATCACTGTTTGCATGTTGGACAAGTCCTTATTCATACCGTCGCGGTTATGTACACTCTCCCAGTCCAAATTGTAATACTCAATCATCGGAATATCCCGCTCGTTCATACACAAATCTAGCTCTACAGAAGCAATCTCTACACAGATAAGCATTCGTTATACTACCAACAATTGTGATGGACAGGTCTTGCGTAGACCAACAGAGAAAGGGGTATACGTGTGCATAGTCACCTGTAATCAAATTTTCTGGCGGGTGAACCGTGAGATGCACCATGATCATTCGTTGTGCACTTCTCGCAAACTCGCAAAGCTACGATTTCCTATTATCGATAGTGTCCAACTCGTGCTCGTCGGCATCGTCATCGGGACTGAGGAGGCCCTGCTCTAAAGTAGAGTCTTCCGGAGACGATCGCTTAGGCTGGGGCTTTGCTTTCGTCAGCTAGAACCATAGGCGTAAGCGAAGTGAGATGAGTGATAACGACGTCGGGGAAACGTACAGCAACATAGAGAGCACAGCTCAAAATGATTACCATACCCGCCACGGAGAGAAGCGGCGGTGTTTTGTTGAAGCATATCTTTTCGAGTGCGATCGCAAAGATGACCTACGTGGCGTGTTTAGCTTGATATGTTTCGCTCATGAAACGAGACTCCCTCACCCCAACATAAATTGCGAGGGTCGCTCGTCCAGCAGCCTCACGCTGTAACCCCATCGTAAACAGCGTCTGCGCCAAGAAGCCGCCAACGCCGATTACGGCGAACAAGCCCCAGAAGTCCCAGCGCAAGGGAATCAGGAGCTGTTGATGGGTCACAACCATGCTGAATAGCTTGTGAGTACACAAGCTGCAAGCACGCGGTATGGCATCTTCTTACCCTATACCAGCTACGACACAAGATTGCGAAGCGAAGAAGGCTAGCGAGTGTAGCGGGTGCGCTCGCTTTCCGATGGCGCGAATAGAGGTATCTAGAAGGTCCTTCAGTCAATTGAGAAGCAGCCTTGGCCAAGAACTTACAAGCACCAGTTTGTCCCATTACCCCGATCAGAGCCACACTGTAAACATCGTCAACATGGTTTCTTGTCGATGAGAAGATCGAAGCGAACCCGACGGCAACAAGCCTTTGGTGCGGTGTGCTACGCGATGAGGACGACTGGTCTGTGGTATCATCGGCGTGCGCAGCAGGTCCGAATAGGAATTCAGGTCGTGCAATGAGCAAGACACCTACAAAGCTGAAGACTTCATGATATCAGTGTGAAGGATAACATAGCCATGCTCTTGAACGTCACGAACGGCCTGCTAGGAGCTCCTTCTTTGACAGCGGCTCTTTGAGGAAGATCGCACTGGCGATACCAGTGAAGATGGGAGTGAGGAATGTTAGGGCAGTCGCATCTGACAGGGAAAGATATCGCAGCGAATAGTAAACTCCGAACAAGCCGAAGAATCTATTTGGCGCAGGTAAGCACTGCGCCGGCTTATAGTGTCGAGTTATCAGGACAAGTACCCGATGAAACCGCGGAAGACGAGCAGTAGGCGCACGCCCTTCGGCCCCAGGAAGGGATCTGGTACCTTCTTCCAAAACCTATACCATTCAGTATAGTTTCTGTACCATTTGACTCAGAACTTACATGAAGATGAGACAACAGACATAAGTAACAGACTGAAGATATCTTCAGCTCACGGATGCCTGATAATACGAGTCACACGAGCGACACGTACCATTCGGACAAGCACAACCTAAGCGCGATACGCAGACTAATCAGCTGTGGGAGTGCCAACGTACACATACTAGGACGCACTTGAAGTGTAGCTATCGGGGTATCGATCTCCTTGAGTACCTTGATACTAACATTGACGAACGCAAAGAAGAGCTGCGCGAGCGCGACCAGCAGCAGCCCTGCGTTGTTATCCACGAAGCTGAGAAGCCCGTCCCGATATATACGTATAGCATTGCTGGTTGTGATAGACGCGGAAAGGCTGGAGCTGGTCGTAGGCAGCCGAATTGCCTCAGACGTATCCGAGTCAGGAGCTGGGGTATATCTTGGCGGAAAGGTGGTCGTTTCGGGCGTTAACGCCGTGTAGCCCGCGCGCGTAGCCATCCCGCGATGTCGCTCGTTTCAACAGTCTTTGTACCGTCGACGCTCGAAGTTAAGAAACGGATAGCTCAAGCATGACTCGCGCGTGCTTCCCCTCAGGAAGCCTGTAGGCTCGGATGCTGACCCCAGCATGAGAGTCATGATGGGCACCGGCAAAGTGCGCATGGACGGTGACGCGCGATTGCGCGGCCAATTCGCCTTCTTTCGTTCTCTCAACTTGGCCGCAACTTGACTGTATACAAGCCTACACAAGCGCTCATATACGCGTCTATCTATAGTATGATACTGATTATCGAGTGAGATGGGCGCTTCCTTCGAGTGTTAATGCTATCTGCGCAATTCAGGTAATATACTCCGGACTTCTCCGGCCCTTCCATTTTCTGCTACTGGCTCTCCTACTTTAGCATCCTCGAGGCTCATCATGGGCCCACATGGGTATACTTTCTCCGACTATCCTCAATCTGCTGCAAGCCTCGCCCGGTCCATCTTCTGCCGACCAAAATTTTCTGCTCTGCATCACTCGCCGCTTGACTGCCGCCCGAAGTTTTTCTTCGCTTAAGGCAGGGGGCTATGAACGTTGCAACCCGTTTCTGGTCGTCGCCTATCTCCCACTTCCATGAGCGTCTCCTCGTTGTACTTCATCACGGTCTCCATTCTCCTGGACGTGCAGCTTCGCCGGGCGATTCGAGGACTTACGGTGCTTGAAGTCTAGACTCTACGGTTTAGCTTGATTGAGCTGGTTCATCAGACTTCACTTATGCTGGGTGTGTAGAGTCCAGGCTGAGTTCTTCCTTACCCTCATACGTCTGCGGCGTAGTCTGCCTACAGTCAATACACTTATGTCTTTGCCCTCGAGGTCTAGATCGCACAGCGTCAAAGCATCAAGGCTGCTTGAGCGCTCGAAGCGCTGTACCCATGGCTCCTCGGCGCAATTCTTACTCGCTGGTTCAACTCAACTGTCAATCGCTACGGCGTCTCTCGCTCGAGTAGGCAGCTATTTTGCCTTCAGCGCAATAGGCTATACAGTACGGACGCTACCAAGATCGGCACGCCCACAGCAGCAACTTGTCGTCTACATTCAGCTGGACTACGGCCGTCTCTCCCACCCCCGCCCGGCCTTCCATCGCGAATCCGCGGCGTCTTCCGCCATGGACCAAGCACAGGTCCATCGTCTCACTCCCAGGTTTCGTACTCCGACGCGGGGCGGAAGCACCCTCCGTTCCGACGTCTCCTCCGTCTCGGCGCCTGCGCATCGCGCCTCATCGCGCCCATCGTCCAGGGTCAACGACGCCCGCCTTCGAAGCCCGAGCGGCCCGCTGCCAACCGCACTGGCCAAGTGGCCCAACGTGCTCCGCTTCCGCACGATGAGCAGCCGCCCGCCGACTGCGCCTCCCGCGGCACTATGAGTACAATTATGCTCGGATGGCCTACGGCCGATCCGAACGCAGGGATGGGCGATGCAGTCGGGTCAGGCAGGGTCAAGAGCATACATCCCAACCCGACATCTTCCCTGCAGCCGTAGGTCTCCGATGTGCGGGATGAGCTCAATACGCTCCGCGACTCGGATTCGGAGGTCTGCTCCGCCTGTCATTGTCAATGAACGGCACTGCTCCAACATTATCTCGGACGGACGTCCCAGCCTTCTGTTCCCTCGTATCCGTGTCCGAGGTGTATCCGCTTTCAGCTCGGAGAGCCCGTTCGAGCAGAACATCTCCCTGTGTGCGAGTCCTGTGCATGTAGTTCCCCGGGACCCTCTACGCAGCTTCTCGACTTCTCCCGCCGGACTCGTCCTACGCTTCTTGGGATCTCAGCCTCCTTGCGGCCGCCGACTTTTACAGCTTCTCAGATCTCACTGGGGCTGGATGGGAGAGCGTGCAGGACACGCTTGTACCACCACGAGGATCCACCTGACCTGACCTCACAACGCACGAGGAGGTGCGGCCCGCTTCTGCACCAAGCGCGCGCTGATCTCGGGCGTGTTGTTCGCTCGGGATGCGAGTTGGTAGACGCTCGTGTGGGACTGGCTCCGGTCGACTTCCCCAATGCTACTTCACACTTTGCACTGGGCGCGACCACTGGTTCGAATGTGGTATATGTCTTTACGTTGATGGTTTAACCTTCAGCTCAGTAAGACGAACTCAAATTCAAATACAGAGTAGGAACTCGTCGAGCCCACATTGCGCCACCATCACGCCTGCCTTCTCAGTCACTCAGTGCCGCCCTCGGCAACATTGTTCGAGCACTCTCTTTACCGTAATAATGCGACCTAGCGCGCACAGTGGAGGTCCGCGGAGTTGCAAGTTCACAAGTCTCTTCTGTTATGCGCGCTAGCGCGCAGGCATGACGGCAGGAGTCTCTGACCTTCCATTGAACTCGAAGGTGCGCGCGTCCCGTTTCTGTGTTTATTCGCTCACAGGCGTATGGGTATTTGAAATGTCTATCGTACGATGTTGTAGTGGTTTGGTCTGTTGTATGAGATCGTCAGTGTACTTGTGTAGTTCTTCGACGTCCTATTATACGTGTTCGTTCCAAAGCGGGACTTCGCCGTTGACCCTTATGCCTGCAGGCGGTCTGAATTTGCCGTATCGCCGTTCGTCGTTGTACGTACGTACTCTCCTTACTCTCTGATTCCGTGCGCAGGGCTGCGTTCTCTCCACACATTTCGCCCTCCGCATCCCGCGACTCGTACGTCGCTTGCTGAAGATCGTTGTGGCACGCGTACCCCGCGGCCTGAGACTCATAACGATACAGTCCCTGACCTACCTACAGCCTGACACCCGAAATGTCCGTAGAGTCAGGCTAGTACTCAGACTGTGGCCCGCGTGCCTCATTCGACGCTGCAGCTGCGCTCGTTATGCTTCCGGTCTTCCATGACATACAGTCATTGCACAGTTTGCCTCCGCCTTCCGACGCGGGCATGCCGAACGTTCAACTTGACTCCGGTGTTCCCGACTTGCGCTGTGTCTTCTCTCTTCTCTCTTCTATTACCTACAAGACAACATACATCTTAACATCGACGAGAAGTAGAACATACGGAAGTTCAGTATAGTAGAGCTGTCACACAGTAACAAACCGCGAAACCCGTATACTGTATAGACTGCGCCCTCGTCTCGTCTCGTCTCAACCGGTTCCAGCGATCGCGATCGATGTCAATCAGATTAAGCTAGGAGCCAAGACAGCGTTTTAGACTTTTTATCGGAAGAAGAACGCGTCTGGCGGGCGCGCCGTCGGTGCCACAGCGGATGTACTAGTGTGGCCCCAGTATGACGGTGCGCAGAGGGTTGACGTCGAATGGGCGTCGGGCTGTAGATACGGATAGACACTGCAGAACACTTTTGTGAGAAGGAAAGAAAGATGAGGGAAGAGAGAGGTGGGGGCGCGGGAAGTACCAGTACAGGGGCGCGAGGCGCATATGCGCATCGATCGTACCGCGCGGGTGCGCGCAAGACCCGCGCCGACTCGCCCGCGCGCCGCCCCTTTCGCAGATCAAGCCGTCCAATCCCTCGCAACGCAATACGCGACAGTAGTAAATGAGTACTTTGGTGTTATTTCTATGGACACGTAGTAGGAGGTATACTACAGGCGTATCGAGCGTTACTTTTGTGTCCAGACTGCAAACGGGGCCAGTCTGAGGGAAGTGAGCGATAGCAGGATAGCGTACAGGATTCGATTCGAGGGCGAGGGCGAGGGGCGTAGAGACAGACGTGGAGATGGAGGGGTGGGTGGGGGTAGGGGGGCACTGAGTAGATCGGATGGGAGGGGGATGAGATGAGATGAGAGCGGGAAGAGTCAGGTTCGGAGCAGGATCAGCAAAAAGTACTATAGACAGGTTGAGAGCAAGCAAAGTATGCACAAGAATTAATAATGAATCATCCAATTCGAGCAAGAGGCGGGGGAAACTACTTTTTATATATCGATCAAGCGGCCGTGTTTTGGGGATTTTTGGGGAGCGAGCAGAGCAGGAGCAAGATGAGACGACGAGGAGGCGAACCAGAGCCGGGCCAAGTCCAACGCTTCTCTCAAGCATGCACCGAACCCGGCTGCTGCCACGCGTACTGCTGGCCGTACCACGCCTGCTGTTGCTGTTGCTGTTGCTGCTGTTGTTGAGGCTGCTGCTGGACGACGGGCGTCGAGGGCTGGCTGACAGGGTGGAGCGTGCCCGTGCCGCGTTCAGTGACGGCAGCCATCGCCGCGACAGCCTGAGCCTGTGCAGCCTTGCGAGCGCGTCCAGTATGATGCTGGAGGCACTCGTGCTGGCCACTCGCGAGTAGACGCAGACCCTCGGCGCCGTGCTCACCCGAGTGCTGGTAGTGGTAGCGAAGGCCGTTCATGTTCTTGTACCGACGCGTGCACTCGCCAACGGCGCAAGCGAACGGACGAAGGCGACGCTCGGCTTCACGCTCGACCTCGCGAGCATCGCTCTCGGATAAATCGCCTTCAGCGCTAAGCCCCTTCTCCGCGAGCAAAGCCTGGACGGCCTCGAGGTCCTTGGGCGGGGCGAATGAGCACGAGCCGTGCGTCATATGATACTTGAGTCCGTTCGCCTGCTTGTACGACTTGTTGCAGTTGGGCTTCGGGCAGCGGAAGGGCTTGGATAGGAGAAGCGACGAGGCAGGACGAGAGAGCGTCGAGCTCGCGCGAGAAGTCTCAGAGGCGCCTCCAGGGGTCGGAGGAGCGGAGCCGGTGGGCGAGGGAGTTTGCTGCGTGGGCGTGGCTGGTGCGGCTTGAGCGGCCGCTTTTGAGGTACCGGGCTCCTGCTTGATGTGGCGGCCGAAGAGCATGGCGGGCGCGACTGCTACGTCCTCGTGGTGGTGCTGATCGTGCGCCATCGCGGGGTAGGGAGGGTAGTTCGCGTACGCCTGCTGGGCGCCGGCACGTGAGGGCAGAACGGCAGTAGTGTCGAATGCAGAGACCGGGCTTGGGCACTGGCTGGGTGGCTGGCTAGAGAGCGTGGAGTACGGCGCTGGGACGTAAGGGACCTGGGTGGCAATTGCCGGGACATAGGGCGGCGTGCGAGGCGGGGAAGATGCCGAAGACGAGGGAGGGGACTGGTCGTCGAGCTCCATGTCGTCAGACGGGTCAAAGCTCTGCGCCTGCGGTGCCGGGCCGGGTGCCGGGTAAGGCAGGTGTTGCTGCTGAGCATGCTGGGGGTAGTGTGCGGCCATGTGCGGGAGCTGGTTCGGGAGCAGCGACGGTTGGTGCGGAGCGGACGGGTCGATGACCACGACGTGCGCCTCCTCAAAGTGCTCGACCAGCGCGTGCAGGTCGCTCAGATTCAAACCGCAGCATGTGTAATTCCGGCACTTGATAATATTGTCAGCGCGCAGTGGGTGGTCAAGTAATCTGATATACACTTACGAACTCATCCTGCGTCTGCATGAACGCGCCTCGATCACTCTCTATGGACGATGACAGCTTGCCGCTGTTCGGGTCGAAGCTGCCGAAGAGCTGGCTCGGCGACGTCCCAGGGTAAAGGCGAGCGCCAAAGGACGAGCCTCCGCGCCAGGAGACGGGGGACCCGAACATGGCACGAGTGTAGCTTGCCGGGTTGAAGCCGGCGCCGGCACCTGGGCTGGCCATGGCGACGTCTGCGGCATGGCGCTGCTGCTGGTGAAGCTGCTGGGCGGGAGGGAGCGGAATAGCCTGTGAGGAGGAGGAGGCCTGCTGCATGATGGGAGTTTGAGGGAGAGTTCAGGGAGGGGAAAGTGTTGGGAGACTCTTCAGAATTCCGTTCGCGCGGGCTCTAATGTAGTCCGCTTACTCAAGCGCCCGTTGTGCCTGAGATTCAGTGAGAGTACGCGGACCACCGGGGTCCACCACGAGGTCCACAGCCCACAAGTACCGCCATTTCATTTCCACAATATCCCACTGTAACCGTACTCGCCGTCCTTGTGGACTCGTCTACGTCTACCAAATCACAACCCACAATCACTCTATCCACATACGCCCATCCTCGGCGGGTCAATCCCCCATAATAATCGAATGATCTACATGCGCCCCGTACCCAAGGTCTCAATTCGCCTCCGCTTCCAAGCTCCAGGCAAGTCCGACTGACGCACGACGGCCTCCGCTCAGGCTAACTCGTCGATGCTCCCGCCGCCCGACGACTCGCACAGGACTCGAAACTCCCGCCCTCTCGGTCCCGCGCACTCATCATCAACCAATGAGCGCTCCGCGTGGCTCCCACCCGCGCGGATCAGCGCCTCTGGCAGCATCTTGGGCGATCCCCATCACGCAGCGTCTGGCTGTACTAGGATCCACCCACGGCTCTCGGCGGCGCGTCCACTATCCAGCATGCTCGAGTGTCACTGTCAACGTACGAGATGAGCAGCAGCGGTGAGCTCAGGGCGCGGGGATTATGAGGGCGCAGCGCCATGAACCATACCCCAACTTCCAAGTCTTACACCTTCCCCCGCTCCGACTAGCCGAACTGGCGTTTATCGCGATACCACGAGAGTGCGGGGCTCGCTTTGCGCCCAGATGATCCCGCTTTCGTTGCGGGGAGAATAGTCGGAGGTGTGGGGACCGACGCTCTCTGTGCGTAATGATAGGACTGACGGGATTACGGGTCGACGGCGCGATGTCCTACGATGTCAGTGATACGATGGCATGCGGTTGTGCGCAGTGCTTGTGGCGCCGTTGCGTTTCTGACCGGGAGTGTTGCTGGTTGTTACTGGACTTGTTGTTAGAGGATTACTCGCCGTGTGATCATTAACTGGGTGTCCATGCGGACATCTGTGAACGGGTTTCAGCAAGAACTCGTCAACGATAGCTTCTGTCAGAATACTTCAGACTTACAAAAGAATTCGGGTTATACGCAGCCAAGGCGTGAATGATGACACCAAGGTCGTCATCCTCGAGGCGATCGAGCTCGAGCTCATGCTCAACGGCGTTCAACAGGCATCACGAGCACAGTCACGTCCGTCTTGCCGTATACCCGGGCGAGGTCAGGATGTAAGTTCCGTGTACATCCACACTGACGCGGTAGGCACGATGATGAGAATAACAGCGTTGATAGGTTGAGGTTGGGCTCAACGTACATCACAAGCACTAACATGCTTTGCTGCGGGCCTTCAACGCGCCCTGCCATACGCCCGGCGCGTCTCGTAGCCGCCGGCAAGTAAACGGCTTTGCTAGCTGACAAGCCCGACGAGCGCACGCAAGACTTCGACGAGCAAGACGTGGATAGCTGACCGTTGCTGACTAGGTCCCGTGCTGCCGTACGCGCTGCTCGCTAAGCCCGTTCAGAGAGGCCAAGAGCGATCTCTGGCACCTCTCTCAACTCCGCCAACGCCACACACAAGACATGGACAAGTGTAAGGGCACGAATGAGCTCGCCGGTCCACTGTGATTGCCGAATGAAGGGTGCGCGAGTGGAATATGAAATGTTGACACCTTCCAATACTCCTCGTAAATGAAAGAGTGCCCTTCATCAGGTCAACTAGCCTTTGGCCATCGCGCTCGACATCGTCGCGTTTGCAGCAGTAGTACGGGCTGCTGCCTCGCAGGGCCACAACCAGCCCGTGTTACCCGCAAGTACAAGCCAATCAGATACGTACGCATCAGCCGACGAGGAAGGCCGATGCAGAGAAGGCGGTCCAGCAAGTCCAGCGAGGTCCAGCAACCTCAGTTCGGTCTGCCTTCCTGCAATCCCAGACTACATCCCGAACATATCTCAAGATCGAAGTGCTTACACCAGTAACTTGGTCTCGTCGTCTACAAATGCTTTTTCGCCTGCTAGCCCGCTTGATACGCGGCGCGGCGGCCTGCCCCACCGACCTCAGGTTGCGTTGGCATACCCCTAGATCGTAGATTGTGAGCAACATCTTCGTTCAGCTGAGCGCCTGCGTCAATAGCTTATTGGCACGTTATTATGATCACAACGGCCCTCAAACCGAGCCGAGCAGCAACATCCTCAACGAGTAAGTGGTCACTCTGGTCAGTGGTCGATGATCCATCATCTGGAAAAGCGTCCCGGATCGATATAGATCATCGATGTAGCGCCACTGCCAGGCTAAAACGGACCTCGTCAGGCTCATCGAACCGGGGCGGAGTTCGAAGTATGAGAGGCGCGGCGGCGACACGCTGATCCCAGATGAGATCGTGCATATTCTCTCCGTCTGCTCTGGAAGGCAAGGAAGGCCAGAAGCTTTGGACCCTGGGGGCAGACAAAGGACTCGGGCGCCGATGCGAGGGTGCGTGCCGGACACAGTAAACTAGTACTTCGAAAGGGCTTTGACTGGTAGAGCGCATGCAATGTATACGCCCTCGAACGCTGCGGAATGCATCCAGAGGCGGTATAGTCGGTGAAGTGAATGCAGCATGTTTATGTTCTTCATAGAAAAGCCTGAGAGCAAACGCAAGCTCTCGCTGCGAGTCCGTCCGTCGGCGGGGATTTGTAGTTCCACATGTGGTATCAGAGCTCGTGCATGCGCGAGAAGCAGTACTCGATGACCTTTTACGTCGTAGTTGATAGTATCGAGTAGTCTCGAGGACGCCGCAGGTAGCCCTTTGCCCAACGGACGCCGCAGAGGGGTGCAATCCGAGTCAATAAGCATGCCGCTACTCTCGCACATAGAACAGCCGAGGATGGCGATAGAAGGGTAGATGACCACGGTGATGAACTGAAGTGAAAGCGAATGCATGTTCCACAGAACCGAGGAAATATACGGGACAAGCAACTCCGGCCGTCGTGCCTCGAAATGCTGACGGAGAGTGAGTAGACTTCAAGTCTCGCGCGCCGCACACACGTCTTAGACGTGCGGCCCACGTCTTAGAACATGCCAATGGGAAGAGACTGTAAGATAGTAGAGTCAAAGAAGAACAGAACTCGAGGACAAGAAGCATGAGCGAGTAAGAGAAGTTCGTCGACGCCACGCACGACGAGCACTGAGCCATTGCGTGCGCGGCGAGCCCACGAATCCGGCTCGCACTGCCACTCGGACTTTCCCGTGATGCGCCCTCACGCAGAGCGCGCCTCAGACCCACACACGCAAGCGCCGACCGACTCATCCTCGACGGCCACGACGATCGAGTCATGACTGACGCGTCGGTGCCCATGGACCACCTCGGCCTGCCCCCGCCGCCGGGCTCGGCATGCACCGGCTCATCTTCATGTGCATAGCGTAGAGCTTACGACACCGCCCTGCGCGCCTCCCGCCCTCGTTTCGATTGCACTCCTCTCACCGGGACTAGCAGCTACATCCGGATGACGCGCATGCGTGTACTCGCTTTCGGAGTGTATAGCGTATGCTTCTCGCGGGATCCGAGGGCTGCGTGGGCGGCTGGGTGTGTACAAGGATGCCCTATGTTGGGCTGGAGACCGACGGTGGCGGTGGGTTGAAACGCGGAGGAGGAGCGCGCGAAGCCCGCTTCGATCGGGGCATGTGCAAGGAGGAGGATGACTGGCTGGGCAAGACGTGGCACCCCGAGTGTTACGATGGGTTGTCGCCACTCTCCATGCGCTTTCGCGGTCTTGGTCGGTGTACGCTGCGAATACACATTCTCTAAGAATGATGGATGATCTCATGGTGGTCAACTCTGCATTATAAAAGTCCGAATCGGATGTGTTTGAGCTTTGAACGTTGAACGACGGGCGACGCTCAGCCATTTGGTGGTGGAGAGCGGGAGATGAACGATGTGCGTTGGACGGCCGCATGCGAATCTTGCCTTCTGAGGCTACAGTTCTTCTGTCCCCGTATCGCTGCTTGACTTACCAGAGATTCGCATGGCAACGGTGAGGCACGATGCCTCAGACAGTCTGAGAGCAATCTGTGTTGGAGAGCGAAAGATGAACTTTGACTGCGTACAGGCGATTTGTATCCTCCGTGGACTACAGAGTGATCTGCTTTGACTTGGGCATATACTTTCGCGTAAACCTTTCTAGCGGAAAAGACTGATCCTCGCCGCGCCACTTTGCTTCATCGCTAGGCATATTTGTAGTATGTTACTGCTTCGCGCCAGGGTCGCCCTTCCTTTGATACTACCAACTTATTTGTAGGCCGCATCACCTGCCGATCGGCATTTCTCCGCCCCGATAGTAATGGTAGTGTTTATGTGCTTCCCGCTCCCAACGCTACTCACTCATTTGTAGAGCGCGACATCTGCCGGACGGCCTTTCTCCATCCCGATAATAACACTCGCACGCTGCTTAATGCTTAATCCAAGCTCGTATCCTGTATCGTACGGCAGAACTGCAAGTTTAATGCTTCTGTCTCCCCGTTTAGGAAGATCTGCAAGCGATGTCTTGTGCATAAAATGCGATCGGTAGTCGACACGGGCCGACACGTACATCTACGACGGCGGTAACTGATCTCATGTCCTTCTCACCGGATTTACTGACTGGCGGACCTGTCTGCGATTGGCTGCTTCTTGCTCCTCCTGTTGCGAGCTCTAATTTCGGCAGTACTGAGTGCCGTTATCGGACACCCGATTGGGTGGCGACTGGAGACCTTGCATGCGCATACCAGCACGTATGCGATGCATGGTTGATGGACTCATTTCAACCTGCGCCTTTTTTACTGAATTGTCTCGCTGGTGGACTTGTCACAGATCTGTACGGTGTTTTGTACTGTTGCTAATTTTATGTGATCAAGGTTGACTTTGTCGAGGTTGATCCATGGCTATCGTTGGTCGGACCGAGTGATCACTACACGCCGGGTTCTCAAACATGCACCCATCGTTCCGTTGATAGTTCCTCGTTGAAGCACGCAGATCCCGGTAGCGTACGCCGAGATGACAGAAGCATTGGGCCTCCACTTCCTGCTCGGCTCGCATTCGAGTCTCAGAGTCGCACCTTCTGTAAACACCTACACGAAGCGGACCGGGATTGCAGGTACTTCCGCACTTCCGACCATTGTTCCTACTGACCTACGTTCCAGTCTCGCGGCGCAGGCGTGGATGATCGTCGAGAAATTACGCGCCCACTAGTGAATACAACGGGCCATGTTTTTCCCGAATCTAGGTATGTCAGATTGGGGTCTTAGGTGCGCACTTCATAACGACAAGCGCCTACATTATTCTAATAAGGTTAAAGCGTTCCACTGGTCTAGCGGCGCGCTAGTCAAAGCGCGCTTAACTGGCCTGCTCATTCTGCATTTTGACCCGCCCCCGACTTTCGTGCGAGTTGAGCTTTGTTGCATCGCTTTCGCTGTCTGTTGTGCGGCCAAGCGCTTTTGCGCATAATTGCCGCACTTAAGCGCCTATGGACGGATCTGCACCCGAGTCTATAGATGATTGCCCCGATGCACGCGTCATTGACTTTGCTGCTCGGCTGAATGCTTGTGTATCTATGTACACCCATGATTGTACGCCCCACGAATCGTATGAACGCCCCAATCGCAACAACACGCCTTCCGTTCCGGCCCGTTCTCTCTGCAAAGTGTGCAACACGCCATGCTCGGCTCTGAAGGAGTTCCGCCCATTCCGCCTGTACATGAACGTCAGCAACGCTGTTGGCTTGCTTCGAACCGCAGGTACGAGGATAAGCAGCGGCCCGATCGCATCGACATACAGGCGCAGCTGTTTCACGATGTTGCTTCTGTATCGCGGTCCATGCACCATTACAATCTGTAAGAGCAGGAGACCTCTTGGCTCAGGTCATACCCGATGATCGTGCGTATCTGACCACACATTCTGTGTATCGTATCTCTCCGTATGGGCAAAGCTGCTTGCAACACGTTTTGGATCATCAGTGAGGCATACAGCTTGTGGCTTTTGACATCTACTAGAAGAACATCTAGTCCGAGCGGGGTGCGTGTGGATACGTGCATACGCTAAATTCCAACCCCGTTTAATTGTACCACTAAGCCAATCGCAGTACGAAAATTATCAGATGACGGACCACTCAACTTGGAATATCTTAGCCATTGTCAATGGCCGACTCCTGACTAAGCACTCCAGACGCTTTCGGGCGCCGGCTCGTACATACTGGTCCATTGGCCAACAGAACACGAATCGTAGGCCAGCACGATGAGTACAGGTATATTGGTTCAGCGTGTGCTTTGACACACCGGCAGGATTCCAACCCGAGGCCAAGGAACACTATGTACGCAATTGTTACCAACAGCCACCTGGGACACTGGGACCTATACGGACAAACATGCACATGCCACCGTCTCGAGATGTATAGCCCCAGGAAGCCTTTTATATATATATGCATACCACGTGTACATCGGCGAGAGCGTGAATCATCACATGAGCTGAACATGCCGGGGACGCAAACAAAGTTACTGGAGCATCGGAGAGATCATTATTAAGTCAGCACATTAACAGGACGTAAGAGTAAGACAAGAAAGAATAGCGAAAGCAGCGTATCACAAGCAGCTCATCCATATGGCCCACTCTATCCAAACCTGCCTCTCTTCCGACCCTTGCCTCTTCCAAAGCCCTTAAACGTCGCTTCATCCGAATCATCATCGTCCACAGGCGCAGTCACCTTACGCTTCGCACCCCGTGTAGGCGGCGGAACCGAGGGCTCGCGCAACGTCGACACCTCGTCTTCATCGTCCATCGCAGCCTCAGGGTCCGCGGCCATCTCGTCTTCCTCCTCTGAGCCAATATCGAACAACGGTGTCTTCTGCTTCGCTTTGGACCGCTGTGTCTGCGTCTGACTGCGCGAAGACGGCTTGCGTACGGGCGGCGGCTCGTCCGAGTCTTCTTCAGAGGCAGCTGAAGCAAAGCGGTTACGGCCACGACCTTGCGATTTGGGTTGTGCTTTCGCCCGTGAGCGTGGAGGCGGCGGGGTCGGTTGGGAAGATGTGTCCATGGTTATCTCGGCCTGCGAGGCCTGGTTCTGAGGCCAGACGCCTGCGAGCAAGTGAGCATATGGAACGTTAAAAAGCGAGAATAATTGGAAAACATACCTGCACTATAATCCTGCTCTTCGCTGATGACCAGCTCGACAGACCTAGCACGCCTCCGAGTGGTTGATGTTTCTCCCTACAGCGCCAACGCTCAGTTCGGCTCGTTTAGCTAACGTATACCGACCTGCACGTACCTTCTTGACAAACTTCTTGAAGTCCATCCTCCCCGCCCACCTCGGATCCGTTTCAGTCACCCTCCCCTCCCTCCTCGGTTTCTCATCCACATCGAAATCCACAACAACCATAAAGTTCCCTCTGACCGAATCATCGCCAAAGTCAGCGAGCACATTCCACTCTTCCTTTCGCTCATCCAGCGAAGGCTCGGGTTTGGATATGCGAAGTTTGTTGAAGTCCCGATCAAAGTCGTCCTCTTTCTTCTTGCCCTTCTTTGTCGAGTTGAGCGCTTTGAGGAACACTTGATCGGTATCGGGTTTGTTATCGGCGGTGGATTTGGGTTTCTTCTGTGTCCCATCGGCCGTGGAAGGAGGTTTGTGATACGTCTGCGCCTGAGACTGAGATGCAGGCTTCTGGCCTTGCGTCTGCGTTTGTACCTTCACCTGCGTTTGCGTCTCTGGAGGTCCAGAAGGTTCAACAGCATTGATGCCCTCGACAGCGCGTCGCTTACGCTGGCTCTGCGTGGTCGGGAGCTGTGTCTGCGACATCGGCATGTCCGCCTCCGGATCATCCTCTATCTCCCGCAACTCATCCTCGTCAAGACCCATCGCGTCCGCCTTGCGTTTCGCACTCAAGCTAATGCCTCCACCCTGCCGCGCGAGAAAACTCGCCGTGCTTTCCTCCTCCTCTTCCGGTACAGCACCGAGCCCGCCGAATCCAGTCCCTGATGAAGGTGCGCCCGCCGCTTCGCCGTTGACTTGCGAAGCACCCTCGCTCTCTTCGAAGAGCGCGCGGTGACGTGAGAGCTGGGTCGCTGCTTTGGATGAGGCCGCAGCGCTGGCCTCTTCTTCGTCTAACGCGGCAAGAACCCTGTTGACGCTGTTTTGCCGGCGCGCTCTGGGCCGCGTTAGTGGAACTTGTGTCGCCGAGGACTTCAGAAGGTCATTCAGAACAAGTCCACAATGTAGCGAATGCATGTCTACGTACGGCAGTGGGCTGTTCTGAACCAGCTCTGGATCGAGCTGAGCGCGGTGGTGGGTCGACGACGATAGAGTCGTCATCGTCATCAAAGCCAACGTTCACTGTACGGGTAGCGCGCCTTGGTGGCTGTCAGAGTATATCAGCATATGACTTGAAAATATACAGAATGCGAAACGAACCCGTCTGGGCGTCGGAGCGGTCTGCGCAGTATTCGACGTTGAAACAGGCGTTGCGGACTCGGGCGCATCAGGCGGTTGTTGCGATGTAGCGCGCGTAGTACGTCTTGCAGGACGTTTCGGCGGAGGCGGCATTTCGTCCTCTTCATCCTCCTCAACCGCGATCGCACGCTTCCCCGATCCGCTGGGGGTCGCGTAAGTCGGCTCGCTAGGGTGCGTGTTCTCGACTACGTCCGGAAGGACGCTGCCTGAATGTGGCGAGCCCGACTCGACGTAGAACGGGTCGACGTATGCGACTGCTTGTAAGATATTTTCCGGTAAGATGAACTTGAGCTCCAGACTGAAATCTTCGTCAGCTTTGTCCAGACTTTTGTGTGTAGAGAGATTGGGTACGTACTCCGAAGCAGCTTGCACAAGCCCCTCCCACTTCTCTGCACCAAGGGCAGCTTCCAATGCGTCTGCATCTGCAACAACGCTCAGAGATCCGCCTCTGTCCTGCGCCCAACCGAGGCCCTTCATAAGCGTCTTGCGTACTCTCGGTACGCCTCCGCTAGCGGCGCAAGCCTCATACGTCCCCGCCCCTCTTTCCACAACCTGGACGTACTCCGACGGTGCACCTTTACCCGCTGCAGCCGTCAAGAATATGAATCGACGGTCTTTGAACATATTGACGCGCGGGGCGGCAGGTAACCATGTTTTGATGTCTTTGAGCGCGTCACGTAGGCCAGTGGCGAAGCCGGGGCGATAGGTCGATTCAGTTTCGGAGGGCAATTTCCAGGCAGATTCGAGGGAACCTTCAGCGTCGGACGGGAGAGAGCCGAGACGGAGGACTTCGCGGAGCCAGTTTGGTTTGACTATGTGGGCTGCGAGTAGTAGGGAGGAGACTAGAGTGGGCGTGAGACTGTAGGAGGGTACGAGGTGGTGCGTGATAGTTGGGTGATGCGACTTCAAAACATGTATGCCTGTGTGGCGCATAACTTCAGACTTGTATAACATAAGAGTACAATATATGGCACATACCGAGTGATGCGCATCCTTCGAGACTGATAGGCTCGTTCACTTTTCCAGTAGTCTCGTAGCACACGACTGCTCTCCAGCGCACCCTACGTCTATATCAGTACCCTTCGCGTCGTTATATATAAGAAACCGTACGTCATGGAGATCTTTCCCGTAGCCCAAATCTCACATCCATCCTCAAGGTGCAAACGCTCCCCAGGCTGGACGTTGACACCCTCTTTATGAGGCCTGTCGACATTAATACCTTTGCCTCCCAAATTCACCAGTTCGAGCGTAGGTATTGAATCTGGGTCAACC
Organism: Peniophora sp. CONT; assembly: GCA_001632445.1. NCBI lineage: Eukaryota > Fungi > Basidiomycota > Agaricomycetes > Russulales > Peniophoraceae > Peniophora > Peniophora sp. CONT. The sequence goes on from KV424459.1 coordinate 827,808, forward strand.
TGCCAATCTATCAGTGAAATGTACGTATAGGGATGAAAGGGCATTACGCACGACGTCGTCTGCGGTCCATCCACCTACAGCAAATGACCCGACCAGCTTTGACACCGTCTTATGATTGATTTCAAGAGCGGCTCCATGGCCGTGTCGGCCAAACGTATACGACTTCCCGCATTTCAATGCTTTATCCTCTACAGTGCACTTGGTTCAGTATATGCGAATCATTGGAGAGGGTAGGCAGGGAACGTACTAGCGTAGTCGTCGCCATGATTCACCACCGTTACAGGAAGCGGCACATCCAACGGCGCGGTTAGCACCCACATCGTCACCCGCAGACGCGTAGAGAAGGACAGCAAGAATGCGTATACAGGCGCGTCGTGGTTCAACGTCAAGTCGCGTCGACGCGACTGGGAAATGAACGCGACGCGTCGTGACAGAAGTTCACGCGTTTGGCGCTGGGATAGGGGCACTCGTGGTTGCTGTGGCACCGGCCTCATGTTCACGATTCTTACAGTACGCAGCACGCAGCAGTATATAAGTACGAATGGGTATGTACAGTAGATCAAAAATCATACAGTCCTTGGAAACGTCCCGTGGTGTAGTGACCGTCTTCAGTCCTCGCAATCAGTAGACACTCGCGTGTGATGATAGAGACTACAATCGGCAAAGCACGAGCCAAATATCCAGGATAAGTCATTACAAATACAGTCTCGAGTCCCTTGCACATTGTCAATTGCTCCCAGAACCTGACCCGGACGCAGCCCCAGAGCCCGAAGCCTGTCCATATCCATGCGCAACTCCAGGCTCAGCAACAACAGCGCCCGAAGCCCTAAACGGCGCCCCAAATCCTGCGCCGACACCTCCTGCACCTACGCCCATAGCCTGCTGCCCATAAGTCCAAGCACCAGGTTGCATACTCCCCGCAATATACGGCTGTTGCGGTGGAGGCTGATGCAGAGGCACACCTGCGGCCGCCAGCTTCTGCCGCGCGAGCCAGTCGGCCATGTGTGGTGACATGGGTAGTGGCGCGGGAGGTTGAGGGGGCAGTTGCATTGGTACGGGTGGTTGGTAGAGCGGGTGTTGCTGTGGTTGTTGTTGAGGATGTTGGGGGTAATGTCCATACGGCGTTGAAGATCCCGAAGCTATTGGCGGCGGCATGTATTGAGCGTTGGCGGGTTGTTGACCGATGACGGTGAATGCGTCGCCGGGCCGAGAATCGAAGACTACGCTGCCCCACTTGAACGAGCGTTGTATCGCGCGGTCCCATAGCACATCGAGAGTACGTGCATCGGCGTCGACACATACGAGGCTAACTTCGAACTAAAACCTTTCGTCAACAAAATGAAATGCAGGGAGGGGTGTAAAAGAAAACGTACCACGCCACTGCTTACGCGCACTTTGACGCGCGAGCCTGGAGCCAGAGCTAGCATTGCCGTGCGCAACTTATCCTCTTTAGCACTCTGCTTTGCCGCAATAGCCGCCTATCCAAGCACGCATGAGCGACACTCTCCTACTCATACCAACAAAGAAGACTTACCGGGTTATGTTGCGCACAAAACACCCTCGCCTCCCACTTCTTCACCTTCCGGACAGGCACCACAGGTGGGTATCCCTCGCCCACACTAACAGGCGGACCAGCCGGGATCTCCTTCTCCATCTCGCGGACCAGTGCAAAGTCGATCTCTGCGGTATCACGCGCGCAGGAGACGTGGTAGGCTTTGGGACAGCGACCTTTGGTACATTGAACGGGTGCGCCATGTTGCTTGGCGCGAGTTGATTTACAGGCCATACAGCGCTGCTCAAATTAATCAGCATACGAGAACTAGAGCAAGAGGAAGAAAAATGCATACCAGGTTCCATCGGTCCTTGACGATAGCGTCTACACCGAATACAGTCTTCTCCCCACTCTCTCCTACAACATCGACCCAAGTCTCAGGCACAACCATCGCGCAATTCTCATGAGCCATCCACTTCTCCCCTCCACGCGTATTCGCCCAAGCCGCATGCGAGCCTGTGGCACGTGCACGTACAGGAAGAAGACCGGTAGGATTGGCAGAGGCGCAAAGGCAGCATGCGAAGCTGTCGTCCACGGGCCGAGGAGGGAGCTTGAGCGTAACTTTCTGCTGTGGTTGCGCGAAAGCAGACGATGACGGCCCAGCAGTCTTGGACTTCTTTGACTGTGTCCCAGAATGCGCCTCGTCAGACTTACGTTTACGCGGTGGTTTTGGAGCGGGCGCAGGCGCGACGGAGGGTGGCGGTGGCAATGTCAGCGACATTGGCAGAGGCGGCGGTTTGTCTTGGTGTGCTTGTTGGTTCTGACCCATAAGTAGCGCTGGGTCGATAGCAATCATAGGCCGCGCGACAGGAACAGGCGCAGGCGCAGGCGCACGCGCTAAAGCAGGCGCAGGCGCACGCGCTAAAGCAGGCGCAAGTACCGGCGCTGGCTGCATTCTACGAGCCTCCTCTTCCCTCTTGTCCTCTTCACGTGCAGCCAGCAACGAATCGACGTCGATGCGCACAGCATCATCAACGCACTCGCACACCCTCGCATTCCTCCCTCGCTCCAACCACGAATCCAAAGCAAAGTTGGCGCTCTCGGCACAGTTGAAGCCCAGATTAAATCCAGCATGGTATCCCCTCGGATACGTGACAACGAACTCGCCTGCGTGTTGAACGAGCGTATTCGGTCTGCACGAGCTCTTCGCCAGGATCGTCGGAGAGACTAAGAACGCTTTGTGCCGGAGGAACTGAGGACACGCTTTGGATCCTTGTCCCTCTGAGAAGAAACCCCTCATGACGCCCTCGAAGGCATCTGCCCTAGCTTGTGGTACAGCGTACCAGTGCTTCGGAGCACCGAAATGGATGTAGTTGATGCTGAACAGGTCGCAATCCTCGACGTGCCAGGCAAACGTCGCGCGCCACATGCCGAAGTAAAGATACGGCATGTTAACGCCTTGAGTCGGGTACTTCTCGCGCGGCATGAGACGCTCGAGCGCGGAGGGTAGACAGGCGACGTTCCAGGGCGTCTTGGGGTCAGAGAAGAGAGAGCCGGCCATGTCGGCGCCGTACTGCGCTGGCTTGCCGAATCCGAGGTTGCGCCAGTACTGCCGCTCGAGCTCAGAGCAGAAATCAGGCGTATAGTCCTGCGCAGAAGTTCCCGCGGGCAACCAACGTGTATCAGGATCAAAATCCTCGAAGAAAGCGCGATCGAGTGTGGCGCGAACTTCGAGCTTTGCCACCTTCTCGGCGTGCGTCTGCCTGCGTTTGCCCTTGGCCTTTTCCGACATTCCAACAGCGGGCGGCTCGGAAGCCAGACGTTCCGTGGGAATGACGGGTGTTGCGAGTGGCGAGACAGGCTCGACGGTGGTCTGCTTGCGCTGTTGCTTGCGGTGTACCCGGCCCGACGCGCGCGGGGCATGGCGAGGACCGACCTCGTCAACGCCCGGCGCGCGGTAGTCATCCTTCTCGCACAGCTCTGCCCACTCGCGCACGCTCAGCTTCTTGTACGCCTCCACGTTCTTCTGTCGGAATAGCCCAGCACGACCGACCATGTGCTGCTCGATCGGGTGGTTCAGCCTCACGTCCGCCAGTTTATCTGTGACCGACGACAGCGAGTCTTTCCTATAGTATATAGTTCAGTATCATAGTATAGAACATGACCTGGGAGATGCACGCACCATTCCTTCGGCGGGACGATCTTCACAATACCACTCTTCATTCCCCAGCACTCCACCTTCTTCATGTAGCCTTCAAAGTCCCGAAACTCATCCATAGTAGGTTTAAACACGGGAATACCGCGCGACGCCGACGGATCGTCATCTGGGTCAAGCCATGCTTTGCCGTCCGAACGCGGGGAGATTGGCGCGTTCTCTGAGCCGTAAAAGTGGTCTGGCTGTACGATGGGCGGCGCCGTGGGTGACGACGCGCGCGACGACGAGCTTGTGCTCGCGGAGGGCGAGCCTGGCATTGGTGGTCGTCGTTGGCAGAGACTACGGTGGTGGTGGTGTTTGGGGTAGTCGAGAGCAAGCCGAGAGCAGTCGAGGGCAGACCGCGCCATCATTCGGCGCCCACGGTCCCTGCTTTCCCGCGTCCTCTTTGCTCTTCCCCTCCATCATCTCAATACTTCGAGCATCCATGCTCGTACTCCCTATAAGTAGTATCCAGTCATTTAACTTTGATATTCGCGAATGCTTCTCTTGAACACCATGCCGTCAGATATTGGACGGCAAGCGCCGTGGGGTGACGTCATCACGGCTTCGTGACCTCAACTCTGTCAATGCGAGCCTCGTGTCTTCTGCCTCTGGCTATCACCGCGACCAGCTGTACGAAATGCTGGGTTCCATTCAACAGCTTGTTTTGCAAAGTCTGATAAGATTCAAGACGATAAGCATGTATATCGGGGGCCTGAAACTTCGACTCGACCGCTGAGCGTCTCTCTACGCCTCTTCTGTTCATTGCGTCCTCTACATCTGGTTTATGTATTTTTTTGTTCTGTAGACATTGCACTAGCATTATGATAGATCTCCTTGGACTGGAACTGAAACGCAAGGCATGGTACCATGGCAAGAGTACTGCGCCCCAGCAACGATCAGCATTGCCGAAAGTTACCTATAAGTATAATTGGACGTCCCGCTTGAGCTGGCATACCAGTCTGCACGAAACGTAGCGCGGAGAACAGCATCGCAATACCGTCGGATCTCCTAGTCCCCTTCTTTGTCAAGCGGATCAGGAGGTCTCAATATGCTTGAGCGCTTTGAGCGGTTAACTTCGAGAATTCTGCATACAGCTTTAGGCATCACAGACCACTGCATGGCTGCAGCGGAATCCTTCCTTAACTTCCTTTTGGCGCTCGAAAACGCCGCAAAGTCTGTTGAATTGGAGTACATATCTACGACGTCACGAACTTGTGCTGGAACGTCTTCGCGCCAGTCAATGAGAGCACCGTATGTCAAAACCTCATATACGTTCACGCTGTACCTTGCACCGCTTACACTCTCAGCATGCGGGATGATTGTACCCGTACGATAACTCTTTTCAATGCTTGCCTTTAAACGCCATGTTCAGAACGCCATCACGGTTTCATGATCCGCTTGACTCCGCCAGTACGAGCCTCGTGCCTCCAGCTTCATCTTCTACCATCATGTGCCGTACGAAGTACCTGCCTTTATTGCATCGAAATCAGGGGCCTGCTTTGCAATGACCCGCAGGCTCGATATGGCATATACTTGAAGTGATCTGCAGATATTCTGCAGCCCGAGGCCAACCCGAAGCGTAAGTAGCTTTGACTCACAAATTGAGCCCAGCTATCGAATACTGCCGTCTAGTCCAGCCTGCCGCGTCTTCCAAGAAGAAAATGAATGCTACAATGAATCAAACACACCGTCGTCTTATCCGCTTATCGTACTCGATCGCAGGCCAACCGTACCGGCGAAACAAAGCCCAGCGCCTCAAGCCCGCTCGGAATACGCGTCCCGAGGTCCCCGAGCCTGACCCACCGCCGACACTATTCCCTGCCGACCGACGCGCAAGTGGGCGCATCAGGCTTGGTCGCTACACGACCTTTGCACGAGTCTGCTGCGAGGCGCCTGAAACTCCGCGGTCTTCGCAGTCCTCGCTTGGGAGTTGCAAATTCGAAGGGCTTCGCGCCTCCAGCCAGAGGGATCCAGTCCAAGCCGTGTCTAGCAGCTGGCGCAAAAGAGTATGTAGATGCCTACAACTCGCAGTCTATATAGCACGAGTGGGGCGTATAACGAGTACGCCTCTCCCGGTATGAAGGGCTTCGAGCCACTCGAGCTGCGCCTGGAAACGCGTGTCCGGTGACTCAACCGTTCCGAACCAGTTGCGAAGCTTCTCACCCGGACGCGCTTCTCCCGGAGCGCCCAGTTGCGTCGTTGTACCTCGTACATGCATCTGCGCTATAAGCGAGATTCTCATCTAGGGCGGGGATGCTAATCTGGATGGTGTTATATCAGTGCGCTCATACTCGAGGTATATATATATAAGGGCATCCACCTGGAGTTGCGCGTCCCTCGGCTTGGTTACCCCGGGAATTCCTCCTCGGACTTGCCTCGGACTGCTGCTTCGCGTCTATCCCATCCAACTCACGGACCCACGTCCGCGCTTCTCTGTCCTCGGTTCCGTTCCCGTCGATCCTGATACCGATACGCTTACTACGACTCATACTTAATCCACCTTGTTGAAATTCCGAGTTCGAGCCTGGTGCCTCTTGCCGCCACTACCTACCATCTCACTGGAAGACTACAGCATCGCGACTCCCATTGTTCGTCGATACGATGCCATCCAGTACGTTATCAACACCCGTTGACCGTCTCTAAATCTTACCGTTTGCAGTCTCCATATTCAGTCGCCGCACCCCTCGGCGCGCAGCTCGCTCGGACTGTGAAGCCTCGCCTACCTCAAGCAGCAGCTCAACCAGGCCTACGCTCTCGTGCACTGTGTCAAAGCTCGCCGGCGCCTGTCGTCCCTCACAACCGCACCATGTCGATCGGATCGACCTCACATCCGACTTCACTGAATTGAAGCCATATTCGGACGTAACTGGACCCCGGCGGAAACGTTCTCCGACAACAACAACCATTGTACTCGACATCAGCGCTGCGAATGCGCAACAGAGTCCAATCTCTGATTCGGATGCGGGCAGCTTGCACTCGCGATCGAACACCTGGACTCCGCCGGCGAAGGAAAACAAGCCAGTGCTGGAGCCGTACGTGCCGCACGCACACGCACGCTCCCGCGTGCAGTCCGCGCCGCGCTCATCCTCGCTTCCACGTTCATCTACACCGCGCACTCCTTCTGGCCCTCGCGCCCCACCACGGTCGCGAACATCCTCGAGTTCACGCGCATCATCTAGCACCTACACAGCTTCACCAGCTACACCACTTTCACCTCTTCCGCCCGTGCCGCCCATACACGTACACACTCGCCCGTCGTCATGGCATATGCTACCGCCCGTACAAATCGTCCCACCCACACCGGCCGACATACATTCCGGAGCCGTCAGTCTGAACGACTATAGCCCCCGAACACGTCTATCAGCGCCGGGAAGCCCATTGCGCCCGCTGCCTGTGCCGCCGCCATCAGCGCCCGCGAGCTCCGGTGAATATTTCGCCGGCGCGCAGGGTGTAGTGATGACTGCGCAGGAAGTCGGGCAGAGGGAGAAGGAGCGGAGGATTAGGGCCGTAAAGAGTGCTTTCGATCTGGGGAAGAGAGAGAGTGAACGGGAGAAGGAGAGGGAGAGGAAAGGGAGGGTGGAGAAGACGAGGTCGGTCGGAGAGGTGTACGAGGCGCCGCCGCCGTACGAGTTCTGAGCTCGTGGACAGAGTTGTAAATAGGCTTCGACGTCCTGACGTCCTGATTTCTTGAGATTTGCATACGCTACTTACTGGCATAGCTCTCATTCATCTTCATACGCACCGCTTGCAAGCGCAAGCGTAATGTGTTTTCTCTGTAATACCCGCATAGTCCAGTTGTACCTGTACAGTACAACCTCATACTCCTACTTGCTTTGGATGCAATCATCATTCTTTGTGCAAACGTACCTCATCCAGCTGAGGAAAGGTGATACACCAACGGCAAGGGGGCCGTCGCATGGCGGCGGTGTGTATGTAAGTCATTTGCTACCGAACTTCATAGAATAGATGAAAGTGTTCGTTCATAGCGCAGTGCGGACCTGCGATTCGAGTACATATGTTCAATTTCTGGCGGGCAGTGTACTATGCAGTATCAATGACCATCAACTACCGGCCAGCCCTTCCGAACGGTTCACCGAAGCATTTCTTGATAGTCTCCATCCTCGACGGCCCATGGCGTTCGGTGACAGGAGGATTGGGAGGGATGAAGGGTCTCGGGATCTTATGTCTGTGACAAACAGGGCAAGCTGCGCCGCCTTGAAGTGGGTATCCCTGGTCGTGCAAGGAAGCAAAGTCAGCGGTGCAGATAGCCGGCGCATGACTCGGGTCAAGGACTCACGATGTGTACGGGACACCGTTCTAAAAGGCTCAAGTAATTGCGCTGATTTTCGGGTACACGGTAGTATGCCTTATTGTTGTCAAACGAGTCGTACAAGTTGTCGTCGATGTAGTAAAAGCGAGGACGTTCCGAGGCTGGGACTTGTGTGAGTACGTAGGCCGGCTCCTTCAAGCGGATCGGATATAATGTGCCGGTCTTTATATACGATGCGTTCTTGAGCTGCGGGTCATAGACTTCAGAGTTGGCACTAGAAGGACAGTATCCCGGAGGCTGCTCATGCGAATTGGATTGCAAAGCAACAGGTCCAGCTTGCACTTGTGCGGAAGCAGGTAACGAGGGCCTGCGAGTACGACGTTGAGCAGACTGACTGACTGAGCGCGAAGCTATGAAGGACTGTGGCTGGATTGGTTGTTCCTGACCAACGTGTGATCTAGTGAGAGATGAAGTACGACGAGATGTTGGATCTCCTTTCCGGCCAGCAGTGTACATGTCCATTTCACGATACGAGCGTCGACCGCGCCGTGACGAAATGTGCCCAGAACCAGTTGTCGCGTTTAAAGCAATCGCATGAGAAGTGCTCACACATCTATCGTCGGTATTGGGCGCGTTCCACGGTAGGGCCGGCACGGTCTGATTCTGAGGTGACTGCACATACGGAGATACGGGGTTCTGGGGTGTGCTTAACCCTAGCGAGTTTCCCTCGAGAATCTGAGATCTCGGCGGGGCAGGCGACGATCTGGACAAACCAGGTTCCAAATGCATTGGTGACAGAGAATGATAGCCTTCTGAGATCGATCCTGGTGGACTGAGATGTCGGTTCCCAGACTCTTCCTGGCGATTATCGATCGGACTCGCGACCATAGCGGTCGTTAGCTGGCGATTGGCACGCATTCCGTCGTGGGACGGAGCCCATTGAAGGCCCATTGGTTGATAACTATACGAGTCCATCGAGATCGGTAGCACAGCTCCAGGAGAGTGCTGAAAGCCATGAGCGTTGGTTGTATTAGGAAGGAGGAGGGGACATACATATATAGGTGCCGGCGGCATTAGATTCGCAGCTGATACACTTGTCCTACGCTGACCAGGCCGACGATCACGGCCAGTCAGTTCAGTGTCAGGGACGAAAGCACCGTATCCTGGTCTCCAGTTGGTATGCATGGTGGAAGATTCCAATTCGCGGGCAAGTAGATACGAGGAAGAGAACTCAAGTGGCTGGAGAATCCTTCGAGGGCACGAGAGCCTTATATACCGCGGAGACGCATAAGAGAGGGGGAACAAGTAACAGACAAGCCCGGATATGTCCATACAGCACTCACGAGGAACAGAGCCTGGGTAGAAGTAGCCCTTAGTGCGTTGCTAGCAACACCGGCGCGAGCGCCTAAGGAACAAAGGTTTTCGGTACATGAGCGCCCGAGTACAACAGCAAGTCGTTCACCTAGACTTCTAGCGCACACTCGAAATGCCCGTAATGCCCGTACACCTTCACAGAGAATGCGACTGCGCATACATGTCCATAGACGTCCAGCGCCTGTGCACTGCACCAGGCGCAACGCGGCCCAAGCATCTAAGGGCTCCTCGGAACTGAACCTGTTTCAAAGGACTTTCGAGCGCTATTCTCAGACCATAAGATCGGCTACACATGATTCAGATGTCCGTTACACAGCTTCACATACTGCTGTACATGATCTCTCGTTCGATCACAGGCTTATATCTCGGGTATAATAGAAAGGGAGAACGAGGCTGTCAATTTCGCCAGCAGATAGCCGCGTCACCGTAATGAGCTGGTCGACACCGGATTATGCGAGGTATGCGCCACTTATAGCACGAGGAGCATCGAGAGGCGACGTGGACGAAGACAGACGACGATAGAGGCGGTGCCAGACCAGAGACGGAACAGGACCCGGTGCGAGACTCAGGATATGAGGGCCGATATAGAGTGGCATAAGATGGTAAGAGAATAGCAATTTAGCTAGGCGGCGGCGAGAGTCACGAAGGTGGAGTGGTGGTGGTACAGGTTCAACCCGAACTAGGCGCTTAGCGCTCATCGGTCCACGTAAATTGGCGTTCCCAGGCCCGTCGAGCAGCTGCCAGTTCACAACAGCAATTGCTCAGATACGAATGGGACGCCATGCACTCAATTCACTATTCAGCTGAACGCCAAGGATGTATCCAGTTTGAGTGCCAAGCCACAAGCACTGGCTTGGCACTGGCCACACCCGTTCGTGCGACTAGGAGGAAAGTGAAAAATCAAGTTATATCTATCTTCGTCATATGTATGAAGGAAGGTACATGCTACAAGACATATCACTGTCATTGAGGCACTTCGCAAGGTTATATCTTATAGCGTAGAGGCTTCCGGCAGTAAGCAGCGTTAGCATTTATATCCTACAGTTGGACCCCAATCCGAGATTGGCCGCGGCGGTTCTCCTCCAACGACATCAACGAGACCCTGTGAGCTTGCGATCTGAGACCCGTCGCGTGGCTGCGAATCTTCGTCGAGATCTTTGGCTGCTGAACGTAGTGTACGAACCCACGGAGACACGGATGCGTCCGCGCAATCGTAGTCGCTCGACGTGGAAGAGTCCGTATCATCTGCGAGTCTGTAAGAACCAAGTAATGAATGAATACTAGAAGGTGACGCACCAACGTCCTCATCCAGCGCATCATCACGCGCTGATGAGAAAGCAGATTGCCCGTAGCGAGTTTCGACGATGATAACGACTAGCTTGACGTTTGACGTCGAAGGACCCAGAGGCCGAGCTTGAAGGACCCAATCTGGTTTGAGGTTGGGGACAGGATATTGCAGAGCACCTGTCTGACCTGGGGCGTGGTCCAGTCCTTCTACCTTGGTCGATATAGGGCTATGTAACGCGACCGACTCCGCCGGGCGAACTGGATGCTGGGAGACAGAGCCAGGCGTTGGCGAACGAGCGACAGGCGCATGATCGTCTTGCATGAGCCCGCGAAAAGCAGAAGACATTTCCGGCAGGGACTGGGTGGACATGACGCTCTGCGATTGATGGATTGGACGAGAGCTTGAGGGAATTTAGGTTGCGATGGACGGTTTGCTGACTTTAGAATCCGGCGAGTGGGTATTGGAGGCAGGATAGTGACGTTGACCAATGAACCGAGCATCATCTCAAGCTCTTATAGACGCTCGACAACAAGGATGCATGCACGGGGGTACGGCGCCTAGCAACAAAGGTCTATGCGAGAACAAGGAAGACACGAACAACCATTCTCGTCGTTAGCGGTGCCGGTGCTTGTAAACAAAGGAAAGCACAGCACCGTGAAGGTTTGAGGAAGGCGGCCCTTGTCGTCTGGTAGGTCAAGGCATCGTAGGTCTGTAGGCTGAAGGCTGTGTGTTTGATCCATCGCAGTCTTTATAGACTCCAGCAAACTCGTGTTGCAGATTGAACAAACGTCAGCTCGTTCATGCACTTCGCCGAGGAGATAGATTGGTAAGGGGTCCACTGCAGCCTGTAGATGGAGGAGGGGGATTCAGGCTGTGCTAACATGTTCAGAGACTGCAGCGCGACAGGATATATGCTGGCAGGACTCAAGAGGCTTAATTGAGTTCAGATGGCGCTGAGCCCGACGCGAAGGGTGTTGTAGTCACTCGGTTGCATTGTGTAGACGTTAGGATCAGACTAGGCGATGGCAGCGGTGGTGATGGATGCTGATGGTGGTGGTGGTGGTGGTTTGCATCCAAGTCGACGCTCACATGCACATGCCACGCCGAACGAGCTTTCTCAGGCTGATGTTGTACGCCTACCACGGCACCTGTGCTCAGAGTACAAAAGTGTACATTGTTAATTCAAGACTTCAACTCGTTCAAAATATATTTCCTGCTCATGTTCGACTCAGAGTACAGATATCATACTACAGGACACGTGTACACACTGAACGCACACCATGAAGCAAATCAGAATTGAGACGACGACTCGGATGTCTCAAATACTGATCAGTAGCGCATGGGGCATACTTGAACTAACAACCGTACTTCAAATGTGGCTGGATAAATACTAGTTAGCTTATGAGAGCGAGCGATATATTGTAGGGAACGCTCACTCTACTGCTCCCCGCCGAACCCTTTTCGCCCGCTGCCCTTTCGCATCGTCCTCCTCCAAAACGTCGTGATTTCTCTTCACGGGAGAAAAAGGTTGTGGTTTGGGCTTGTCGTCATTCAGCTGCAGCACTGTGATCGGAGAGGCGGCCCTCAGCGACCTGGCCTTCTTGCTTGCAGTTGAGGAGCTCGCGTCCTCTGCATTCATCAGCAAGGGTGGATCAACGGACGCTTGCGTAGTAGCTTACTCTTTAGTTGAGGCGAGACTGAGGTGGTGGACTTCGCGTCGATAGGCAATTCAGGGGCATGCAGTAGTCGGGGGACTTCACTCTCGTCGTGCGGAGCAGTGCCATTGATCATATCAGATAACTCGGCGAGTTGACCCGCGTCTAGTTTGTAGCCTTCAACACGGGTCAGAGTATGGGGACGCTTGCCATCGAGTCGAATATCGGCAGGTGCGGTGCTCTTGTGCGCGCGGCCGTGGCCTTTAGGATCGATGGGTCCTGACGCAGAGGGTTGCTGGGATGGCGTCGCCGACATGATGCTGGATAACGGAGAAATGCTGCAAGAAGTAACAGGGAGCTAGGGAGAGATGGGAGGTGGAGCGTCGTGGGTGTCGAGGAGATTTGACGGTCCTTTAAACTGGCGCAGAACAAGGACTATGCCCGGTAGGGCGACAACAATTCGGTGGACAAAAGGTTCGCCATAAGCACCGCCTGTTGTGAGCATGGACAAACAACAGGTCAGTGCACGACAGAACTCGTACCCTCGTGTGAAGGCAGGACTCATCAAAGTCAATCTAAGCATATCGTATCTGGCTTAAAGACTGGTCAATCGCGCGGACGAGGCGTATACGGGCTGAGCACTCGCACTCGGGCGCACGCAGACAGCAAGACAACGAGCCTTACGAGGTCATTGCCCATATGCTGCACAACAAGACGCTCAGGTCGTCGCGATACGTATCGCCTTTGGCCTGCTGGCCACTGTCCGCATGATCCCCACGCGAATATCCGTTGTCATTCCGATAGCGCACGATGGCTGTGGGCCAAGTTAGGTAACGTGTTTGTAGCATTACCCTATATGTGAATAGGAGATGAGCAGCTCGTGGGCGGCCGGTCTCACTGTAAGCGGGTGGGCGGCGGAAGAAAGAGCTTCGGACTCGAGGACGCCGGGCGGACAAACTCAGGTTGACCATGCCGCCGGCATTTTGAGGAGTGCGTAGCGCTCGTCACTAGGGCAAGATATATGGCCCATACCCATGCATGGCCATGGAGGCTACCTGAAGGCTGCGCAGTGCAAGCTCCAAGATGGGAGGAGCGTCGTGCGAGGGACGGGACTGATTCGTGTATGCGCAGGACTGCATGGAGACTCAGACTGGGGGCGGTACAGCGAGACATGAATGAAAGCGGGAGAAAAATGAGGATCCGTCAACCTGATGATACATTGAGCGATGGCAAGGCGCAAACAAACGGCGTCGAGCGAACAAGATATATCTTGCGAACATGCGAGGTGATGGTGGTGCGGGAAGAAGGATCAAGAGAGCGAAGACAGGAAATAGAACATGACGAAATCGAAGCGACGTCATGACAGGAGACCGAGGTTCGGGCGAAAGGCAGAAATGAAAGACAGGACGTTGACTCTCTGACCTCTACCCCGACTACTACGCGCTTCACGATGTTCAGAAAGCGCAGAGGCTCCGAGGCTTCCAACAACAACAGCGATGTGCCCGGCATCAACGTAACCGAGGCGTCGCCACGACCAGATATTACGCCCCGCATGTCTTCACGCCCGGCCGTGCGCGTAAACCGATTGTCGCGCCCGAGCCAGAGCCCGCTCATCCACAATCACCAACCTGGCACCCAATTCCAGAACCGGACACCGCAACCTCCACCACGACTTCCTCATCCTGCCAGGCAGCGCTCGACGAGCGACCCCACCGGCCGTGCACCAGTCGAGATCTCCCGCACACCTCGCGGGGCACCCACTCTCGCACCTGCTCCACCAGGCGCCGTACACGCAGAGCCGCACAATACCATACCCATTCCGGCGAGTGTACCTGGCGAGGGACTGCGCCCTGATACAGTTGCGGCCACAACCGGCCTGAGTGAGCCGCCAGGCAGCGCGGGCAGCTGGGGACGCAGGTCTTGGATCCCTTTCCGTCGCAGGGCACAAGATAGCGACGATTCGGAGGCTCAGCATCTTGAGGGCGAGGTCAACGGCATCAACGGCCATGATTATGCGACTGGGACGAGCGAAGCGGATCGTGCCGCGGACCAGTACGCGGACGACGTCGTGGACTGGCTGGACGTTATCGGTGAGCATCATTTTCGACTTTATCGGTCTTTCAGGTTTGGTTGTTGTTTGCTCTTTGTTCTGCTCTACTGGTTCTTCCTGTATCTCTGTGTGTTACTCTTACGGGAGCCAGTCAGCTTGCTCCACATGCGGACTCGTGCCGCGCTATCCCCGTACGCGCCTGGCCTCCCACCCCCCCTTTCGGCGCCTTCCTTTCTCTGCCTCGCCTGCGCATCGTCATACGAAAACATACGATCATACTCTACTGAACGTGCATGATGGGGCCTTGCTTTTGTTCGAAGTACGCGCCGCAAGGGAACGTATGGCGCATTATTCTAATCTTGGGCTTGCCATCACTTGCGCGCGTCTGGTCCCTATCTCGTTTCCGCTACTGCCCGAGCGTCCCCGTCATACGGCTTCTACTTCTTCGCCACACATAATTTCATTGTACTACATCTGTTGTTGACTATGGCGCTAACCCCTCTCTTCAGACCCCGAGGTCGCAACAGTCTCTACGCTCTCCAATGTTCAAAACTCCCTCTTCGTACCCGACCTCGGAAGCTGGGTCAACCGCATGCCTCTTATCAACCTCACCGGTCGTACGCCCATGCCACCTACCGGCAACGGCCCTCACGCGCCTGGAGAGACATGTGCCGAGTGCGAGGCCCGTGCGGAGGCCATCCGCAAGATGCGACTACCGCCAGAGCCAGGTCAGAAGGAGAAGATCAAGGATAAAATCAGGAAACATAGGAAGAAGCACCACGGCGAGACGAATGGCGAGGCGAGCGGATTCGCGGACAAACAGGTTGCGGGCGAGAAGCAGGACTTGCGGGAGAAGGATCCAAAGAGCGGACGCGACGGTGTACCCGATACCATTACCGAAAGCCCTGGTGCGGAGGAAGCCGCTATGGCGCTTGTCGGCGAGGAGGAGAAGCGCCGCAAGAAGCGCTCTAAGCGCCGTTCGGGCCTCCCGCATCCACTCGCGCATGCTCCGCACTCGGCACATTCAGCGCGCTCGCCGACGTCTGCTACTTCATCCATATCATCTATCGGCGGCTCGGACTCGGAATACACTTCGGGCTCCGAAGACTCCGGCCTGGACAGCGACGGGGAGATGCGCCGTCGCGAGAGGTTAATGCGCAGTACCGAAACCGTACGCGGAGAATATGCCGTGCTTCCGGCTGGTATTGCGTGGGACGACTGGAGCGAGCAGGAGAGGGCCGAGTTGGACGATTATGTGCGGCATTTGATGCACTCCCGACGTGAGAGGTTTAGGAGGCGGTTGAGGGGCTTCATCCAGTTCGCTAGTCGACGTAAGTATCTTCTCGCTTTGCAGCTATTGTTTGGTCTGTTGGAATGGGCTGGGTGGGCTTGCCCAGGCGTAGAATGCGGCGCGCATGAGTCTGCGGGTGCTGGGCGGCTCGCTGACTAAGCGTCCGGCCCGGGTCCGCCCGCCACCCGCCTCTGATCATTATGCCTCCTCCTGCCCACGCCCTTCCCTCTCCCTCTCCCTCATCCTCATTCTGCCACCTCAAGGACCACTGATATGTATGTGATGGACTCGAGGACGTCATGCTGACCACACTTCCTCACAGCGCTCGGCTTCCTCATCACGCTTTATGCCGTCCTCATCACCTTCTGGGGTGCCGCCTGGGTACTCTTCCTCATCGGCTGGATCTCTGTAGCAGGAAGACAGGCCTATTTTGTTGAGATTTGCGACCAAGCTGAGACATATCCCTATGGTCTAAACGATCCTCTAACGTCCTTTACAGATTTTAACGGCTTTATTCTGTGTTGTGGGCAGTAAGCGCGCTTTTCTCATGTATCTTTGCGACCTTTGCTGACCATGAGTGTAGTTGGCATGTCACCCTTCCGCGCGGTCGACACCTACCACCTGTGGTTTATCGTCAAGTATCACAAACTTACGCTTAAACTCCGGAAGAAGCACCATCTCCCTGATCTACCCGACGAGAACGACTTGCCAGTACCGAACCGCGACGTACTCGACCCCGACCTCGAGGTACATTCTGTCTCTCCTACTGTGCTACCTGGATGACGCTGACGCATCTCTTATAGGCTCAGTTCAAGCGCTCCGAGCCAGGCGCGATGGTCTTGACACCCGACCAACAAGAGATCCTCGAGCATCACCAACTCAAGTACCACAAGTCGCACACGTTCTACCGACCGCACGAGACGCCCACACACCGCGCCTTCCCTCTCGCTCTGCTCATCACCATCACCGTTCTCCTCGACTGTCATTCGATGTTCCAGATGGCGCTCGGCGGCACGACGTGGGGTATCAACTACCACCATCGTCCGCAGGGCTTGACGGCCGGCATCCTTTGCTGTAGTCTGTCGTGCAACATCACCGCGGGCATACTTATCGGTGTTGGAGGACGTAAGACGAGAAAGAAAGAGGAGGTCGAGAAGAGGCTCAGGCAGGCGTTGACTGAGGAGGCCATGACCCGCTTGGAGAAGAGGGCTCAGAGGGAGAAGGTGCCCGAGGCCGAGCGTGGGGCGCTCGAGCTCGTCAAGTCTAAGATTGGCGGCGAGCCTCGTACGTCTTATTCTTTTATCGCTCCTCTCGATCATCTCGCTAATGCGCGTTATAGATCTTGAACGTCATCTGTCTGGCTCCGGCGATTCGGACCGCGATCCGCTCGACGACCGCGGCGCGCGCTGGGCTGCACGTCTCGAAGCTGCTGGACACAAGGGTTCGCGCCACGGCTCTTCTTCGCACCACGGTAGCCAGCACAAGCACAAGAAGCATCACCATGGGCACGGTCATACCCCGCACTCGAAGAGCATGCCGGGAAGTGCTCACGGGAGCGCTCACCATGCTCAGGTTGGCGGAAGTGCGCCGGTGAGCGCTAATGGGAGCTTGAGCGCGGTTGCGAGCCCGGAGAGGAGTCCTGTCGGGACGCCCGTGGCTGAACAGAAGGAGGCGGCGGTTGTTGGTGGAATCAATGGACTGTAGGCTTTGTTTTTGTACTTCTTGTTGATCGAACATATGCATTCACTCTCCCGTTCCCCTACGTCGACATCTACATCTACATACACCCCATCCACAGTGCCACATATTCCATGTAAAGTTCGATGGCCCACCTCGTATCGGGTAGTGTTGCTTACATATACATACACGATGTTAGCTCTTTATCCTACCCTGTCCATCCATCCGTCATCACGCTACCTACCTTTTGCCACCGGACTTGCACCTGCTGGGGTTCATACCCCCTTCCTCCTTTACGTTGTCTACGGCTTTTTATGACCGCAATGCTTGTTCATGTTTGTATCCTTGTTAATTTTCTAGTTCTGTTGCTGCTGTAGTAGATTATCAATGCACACCAAGACATCAAGGGAAACATCAAAGAGTCAGAACATCAATGCTGCCGGGTCCCACATTTTAATGTCCCTTATGGCGGTAATGACGGGATTGAAATGCCGCCTCATAATGAGAATGGCTGGTAACTCACTGGAGCCAGATATTGGTGCATTATGAGCTTATTGACGTACACTGGGTGCTATTATAGATATGCAGGTACAGTGATAACATATATTACTATGCAGTCATTTAACTAAGATGTACACACGTATCACATCATTATAACACTTCGTCATATAATACATTCACTATAAGAAGTCGTCCGCTCGATTTTCAACCAGCTGATTGTTGAAAGTCGGGTTTCGTACAGCTGTCATTCAAACAAGGTTTTTCGACAAGCTGTGCCATTTGTATAGCGACTGTTCGAAAGCAAAACGACCAACACATTCGGACACAAACTACTCGAAGAAAGAAGAAAGCTAGAGAAGTCATAGATTGTACACTTTATGTAGCACTGTAGCAGGCTCTGGTACATTGTGCTTAGTGATGGCTCCAGTTCGTAAAGTAAGTACCCAATCTCCAGAGGAGTCACGAACACGGCCGACGACATCAGTAATAGGAGTAACATCAACAATGATGCTTGCTGAAGTCGTGCGATAGTGAGGTTGGCTGAACGTGTTCTGGCCTATGAGCAAAACAGGCTGGATGAGGGTGAGGACAAGATGTAGAGTCTTACTACCATCTGGAATGGGGAATGGTGGAACGAGGGTGAGTGCTATGAAGCGAAGAACCTGTCCGTAACTGGTCTTCTTGATGAGCCGTGACAACTGATTGTTGTTTGCGCGAATAACTTGTTTGAACTATTGCGTCAAAATGGGCGAGCAGGTCTTGACGTGCGAAAGCTAAACTCGTACCTGAACAAAGGAGGCATCCCGGCGGTCACTGGTCTCTGCAGATTGCAGAAGTTCTGATGCATGAATGATGGCGGCCTTCACAGGCAGGTACATCTTGCCGTACTCCAAGGAAGTTGCACGCGAGACGTGCTGTTCAGCTTGCTTCATGGTGCCGAGTTCATAGTTGGTGCATAGGTAGGTGGCAACTTTCTTCCGAAGTGACACAGAGAAAGCCGAACTCGTACGAGGTGGGACAAGAAGAAGCTCAGTATCTGAATTCATCTGTAAGCTTGTGGCACAAAAGACAAAAGATTTGAATTACACTTACAGCCTGGCTGAAGTACTCCAGACGGCATGACGGCCTTTCGATCACTGAGGTCGAGGTCGTCTGTCAAGCCGAAGATAACCTTGATCTGAAGGAGTTGGGAGAGATCTTGCACGCGGTGATCTAAGCATGCATACGGGTGCTTCTGGCTCTTGATTGCCGGGAGCAGAGAGCCACAGAAGCGCTCGGTGGGAAATGCCCAGTAACACCATACAGGACCCATGTGGCGTATATCGTTTGCGATGTGCAAGAGAGCATGAAGGGGGAGCGTGCACACGGACAGGCATGTGTTGTTGTACTGATAATAGATCCTGATGGTCTGTCAGTCAACATCTCCTTTATAAGACTCGAATCGCAACCGACCTCTCAAACTCTTGGACCCAATCTGCGAAGCCAACCTCGATATCATTGATATCCGCTTCAGTGAGCGATAACTGCATGCACTTTGTGAGAAGTGTGATGTACTTGACAAAGTGGTTGCAGTATCCACGGAGGAGAGCAGGGCCAAGGATAGTACCAAACAGCAGCCACGATCCAGCGATGAAGTGATGGCGCTCCGTCACGAACTTGCTGAACTAATTCCAATGCATTTATATGAACCTAGACTATTCCAACGCATAGGAATGTTGCCTGGCTTTTGAAATGTCACAAAATGTCATTAGGATGATTAAAATGCATTGAAATGTGACCAAATGTGGGCAGAAGTATTGAAATGTGTCAAGGCGATACAAGAGTAGAAGCCAAGACCACTCAAAGGGAAAGGAAACTCAAGCTGTGGCCTCTAGGATGTAGGGAGCAGACCACACTTGATCTGAGGATTGCAGCGTAACTACTGTAGGCTTATATACAGGTTGAGAGCCATCGGAACATAAGGCAGTACAGTAGTGATCCACAGGGAAGGCTTGCGATCCAAAGGGAAGGTGTGGAAAGAGATCTGTCCAAATAAGGGAGCCTTGGGCAAAGGAGCCAGTACACAGCCTTATAGTACTCATATGCGTATAGTAAGAGCGGGATCTGTGCCGTATAGACGTACAGTACATTGGATAAGCGGCCCAAGCCATGGATCTGTCTAGATGGTACTGGATAGGCCCAGAAAGGGAGTTGATGGGAGCGGTCACATGAGTAAGGACATGGCT